>VXBT01007277.1:1936747-1974247 GCA_013400235.1 Oriolus oriolus | reverse complement strand
TCTTACTCAGAAATTTAGTTAAAATAAACAGAATTCATGATACTTTAGAACAGAGTTGAAAGTTTAGATTCCTTTTCCAAGAAATGGTACACCTGTGTTTGTTTTAAATAAATTAAATTTGCCAAACAGAGAGTGCTCCTCTTTGGTTCCTCTGTTTTGCTGCATCTTCCTGTAAATTTTATTTATTGTGAGTATATTGACTACTCCTTCATAAAACTAATAGTAATCAATTAATTTATAGAATAAGGGGAAATTACTCCTGTTTATAAATGCTAAGCTAAATAGATATTTATTAGTGGTTTTTTTATTTGTAGAGAAAAAGGGTTTTTTATATTGAATAAAGCACTTAACACTTTGGTTCTTATAATTAAACAGTCAACACTATGTTATACTTGGAGATTGACGTACTTGTGCCTGCAAACAGAACAGATTAATGTAATGTTTTGCTACCTTTGACCTTGTATCCTTGAGTCTCTTGATTCTGTGTCACCAAACATAGTACTGTAATAGAGTTGAGCTCTAGCTAATAGTGTGTGCTATTCTGACTGTCATGCTCCATCATTGTAACTTACTGCATGAGGTCCCCAAAGTAGTCTCAAACACAGAGAGACACAAAGTCACATCAACAAAACCTAAAAGTAAGCAGAAAAGACCTTAAAATGGAAATTCTTCATTCAGTTCATGCAAGAGCAATCTGGCTGTGACTGCTGGCTATTCTGAAAACTCCAGCAAAGGAACATTTAAGCGAAAATGTTGCTGAAATTCAGCTGGCGAAAGTCATTCAGAAAA
Organism: Oriolus oriolus; assembly: GCA_013400235.1. Lineage (NCBI taxonomy): Eukaryota > Metazoa > Chordata > Aves > Passeriformes > Corvidae > Oriolus > Oriolus oriolus. Next base: position 1,973,458 of record VXBT01007277.1, on the reverse strand, counting down.
CATAGCCAAACTCCTAATTTTGCACATTGGGTTTTTATCATTTCAGAACTGGGAGGTCAAAATGCTGTTTCTTTGTTCTCGTATGTAGTCTTTAAATAAAGCCTGTAATGACTGGTAAAGTACTTTCAAATGAGGTATTTTCCATTACCTGGTGCCTTTTCTTCTAAGGGCAAGCAGGGAGAAAGTCTCATGGTGATTGAAGCTTCCTTGGGCCCAGTGTGGATCCTGAAGGTCTATTACACTACAGATGGGGTCATGGGTGCCAAACAGAGGAACTCCTGGAAGGAAGTCTAGCATGATAACAATGCAGTTTTCCAAGCTGGGAAGAAGGAAATACCAAAAATTTACAAACCGGGCTGGAAAGGAGCCTTCGCTCCTGGGTGAGGCAGCTCAGTGATTCTTTCAAAGCCACTCTGCTCACCGCAAAACAAAACATACCAAATGACTCCAGAGTTGCTCCCAGTCCTTTCTGCTGACTCTGGCCTCCTTTGTATGAAATAGCCCTGATTAAGGTGGAGTGGTTGAGAGAAAATGTGGCTGACTCCATGCTCCCTTTATGATGGCAGTCATTGGAAAAGGACCTGAATTTAAGGGCTTCTAGTCAATACTTATACTATAAACCAAAGTATATAGATGAACACTTATTTTGCAATTTTTGTTACCTTGGGTTTGAAACAGATGATGAATATCTGAATAATGTTTACATAATGGTCAGACATGCTGTGAGTTCTTGGGTTCTGAGAGGAATAGAGATGTGGTTGGTATCTGACAGAGGCAGGCAAGGAGGCATGAAAGTTTCTCCTTGTGAGCCTACTCCTGAGGCCTCAATTACCCTCTCTGAAACACAGAATTGAGTCTAAGTAGTGCTAATATTTGTTAAGGCTGTGAAAAGTCTGAAGATATCACATAAAAAAACTTTAAAGAGTGAGGCAGCTGTTACTAAATCACTTATTAAGCGAATGAGATTTCAGCAATATTGGTATTCATGCACTGTTGTCTTACTGTGTAATACAGTAAGGGAATGTATGACTTTGCCTTTATGGCACATCCTTTTAAGACTAGCTTTCTCTTTTAATAGCCTGAGACTAGCTTTCTGAATTTCCAGTTGTGACTGAATTCTCCAAAGCTATTATTGCTGGAAACAAAAAAAATTAGTGTTCTCAGTGACCATATGCTGTGCTGTGCAGTCATGTAAAACACAAAAGAACAGATAACTATTTCAGAGTGAAAGGAAAAACAACGTTTGAAACTGTGAAACAACTCACTAATTGAAGAGTGGCCTCTTCAATTAATTAAAAGATTATGAGCTTTCATCACAAAACATGTTTAAGCAGAGACTTCTTTTTGTCTGTGGCTTCCTTTTGCTTTTGTTTGCAAGATTTTCGTCTTCGTACTTGAAACATTTTCATAAAAGCAGATGTGAATGGTGGTGCTATAGGACCATACTCCCTGTCTCCTGCTTCCTTGCCATGTTATGGGCAATGTTCCCAGCATGTTAAACATCACAGAGGCTGGCTGACTTTGCTGTGCCAGTATACCTGCAGAGAGGTGGCCAGAAGAGCATTTTTCCTGTCTTGTATTTGGGTGTTTATGCCTATGGGTTGTGTCATCATATCTAAAATGGCTTTGATTCTGTGTGGGAGGGCAGATTTGCACTACTAAGATGCACATTTTAAGTGTAACCCAAAAAACACATCCAGCTACCTGCACTGTCACTGAGGTCTGTGCCCTCAGCCTGTTCCCACATGTAGTCATGCCTGTGTTGAGACTGTGCACACTGAATAAAGGTAATCTCCCTAATGCAGTTTGTCCAGAATCAGAGAGAGTATTGCACTCTGACAAGATCTATCTTCTGAAGTGATTGACAGCTTACTCCAGCACCACGAATCCCATCTCTACAATGTGAAGGAGGAGCTAAGCTCAGCAGGGTAAGCAGAAACCATCTCACCACCTTTTGCCACGAAGCTAAGTTCAAAAGCCTAGTGGGTCACAGTGAACTCCCAGTCAGGGGCCTCAAAATATGCAGACATACAGTGTCAGTGACCATATTTTGTATGTCTCCCCAGTGTACTTTGAGTAGATTTGACGTGGGCAAAGACTAGAAAATCCCCACTCAGTGTGATTCTCTGAATATAATTTCACCTACTTCATGTTATTACAAATACTAAGAAGTGTAGCATCTAGGGCATATATGTGTTTATATATATTCAAATGCATTTCTATAAAATCATATCTATGTGCTTATAGTAGATATATATGAATAATTTCTCAGTTTATCCCTTTATCTCCTCCCTGTGTCTTATACCCTTACAATCTTATTTTAATGTTAAATCAATAGTTTAGGAGGTTAAATAGCACCAATACAATAAAAGCTAATAAGAACAAATTCAGTAGTTACTGCCATGTCTGACTTTAAAATTATCTTTTTGTCTGTGTACTAAACAGGTGAATATTTGCATATTAAACTAGAATTTTTTCTTCCATCTATTAGCAGCTTGTTAGGATTCTGATTTCTCATCTCCTTTCCCATGTACAGCCAGAATGATAATTTCTCATGCTATTTCTTAGAAGGAGATATGTGTATATATATATATATATATATATACTGGATATTAAAAGCTATAGCCATGATGTTTATTTTCAGTGGTGTCAAACTGGACAAGAAAATAGAAGCTTATCCTGGACCTTTATGTTCAAATGTGATTCCAAATTATTAAATCATGACTATTATAACAACAATTTATTTATTCTTAATTTAGTTTCTTGATTATTTGTTTCACTAAAATGATGAATGCTTTAATTAGTTAAAAAAACCCTTCAATTTACATCTGATTGGAAATTTATTCTCTAAGCTGAAGTTTTTGTTTCAGGATTGCAAAAACACATTGCTTTACTATATGAACAAAATGTCTAGGATCTTCCATACTGATCTCTCTCCAAGTGAGCGATAGCCATTTCCATTCTCATCTGTGAGTGACAGTGAAATTTTTGCAGTCTTACAAACTTTGGAAGCATTTATTTTCAGTAAATCGTGTGGAGCTTATTTAAAGGGTCAAAAAACCCTGTCTCTCACTAGCATCGTGTAGATGCCAGACTATTTCTAACAGTTACTGTCAATGAAGGGGATAAACTCTCAGCTAAAGAAAAGGGACTGCATCAGCTCTCAGAAGAAAAAAATGCTCCATTTCCCCCAGCTCTATAGTCTATGTTCAATCAACGCACAGTTAATGGAAGCCCTCCAGTGCTAAGCAATAAACAAACACAGTTTGGCAAATAGTCCAAAATCAAATCTAGTGTATGAGGTGGACAATACATAGTTAGTTCCATTACAGAACTCTCCCCTGGGAACTGGAGCAGCTTCTGAGCCCGTCTCATTACGCACCAGCACCATCTGTAGCCAGCCTGAACCTTATTTGGGAATATATAAAGTACACCGAAAAAATAGAGTAGGAATCAAGAGCCAGAGAATTCTATTTCAAGTTTAAATTTTGCTTGTGAAAGATCATTTGGTTTTAGACTCAGCAAACAGTAGGCCCTCATCACTCACAATGAGCTGCGCATGTAGCAGGGATTACTTCAGATCAGAGAGATTGAAGGTAATTGCTACTTTCCACAGGGAGATATCTAGTACTAGTGTGGTTTGAGAGATACAGTAAAGCACCATAAGCTGAAACACATCATCCTGAAGCAAACTAGAGCCACCTCTCAGTGTTTCTCCTCTCCTTGCTTCATTTCAAAAAGTGAATAGTAAATTTAAAAGAAAACGTAGGAACAGGATGAAATTCTTTAATATGTGGATTTAAAATGATAAAACAGTCCCCACTCTGATGAATATGTATGATATATGTGTAATATAGATGGTACATATTTTTTCACTAAAACTTAAATGTTTTAAAATAACTGTATATTATTGTGTAGGGATCATACAGGTGTTAGAATGCAGATATAAGAGCACTAAAAATGATGGTCCCTTTTAGAGAACATATGAGAGAATAGAATAAAAACCCCAAGTGTTCTCTGCCTCAGAGAACAACAGTTGAACTAAGAGCCCAAATATATCTGTTAGTGACTTCAGCAGAATTACTCCTGGGGGATTCATTTATCCTGGGATGCTCAGAGATTGCTGACAGTTGACAGCTACATTAGCTCCCCTTCTCCATTCTGTGGTTGTATGTGATAAGAGAGCAACATCTTAATATAGTATAAAGAGTTTCTTCGTGTGAGTTTGTTATAGTAAATTATATGGTTGATTGCAAAAAAACTCTTCATTATTACACCTTAGGGATATTCTGCATAGCATAAACAACTAATTTAGTGAGCTTTATAACAAACCTCTTTAAGAGTATTTTCATATAACTCTTTTTGTAAAACCTACAGACGTAGAAACCCTGGCTCTTATTCTTTACTGGTCAGGACAGAACTTTAAGCTATGTGTGCATCCTTGATGACATTAGATGGGTTTCTGTGCTTCAAAGGGTATTGTAAAACAAGGATCCTTCACTGCCACTGCAAGGTCATGCTTGCTCTTTGTCACCGTTGAATGATGTCCAGCAGGCTTGCTACTAGTCAACATCAAGACTGGTGGTGCAGACAAAGCTGTGAAGGATGCCAATGAAGGAAACTCAGGGAGTTTCAAGTACAGAGACATTGGGCCTTTGCAGCTTTAACAAGTTCTTACATACCTCCTCTTAGTTTGTCATTACAGAAATTACATCAACACTTACACTCTACTCCTTTCTCAACAATGTTAGGTTCTGCTCCAGCATGGGCAGATATTTATAAGATAAATGTGAAGTAATTGACCTTTTTTTTGAGGGTTATATCTAAAAAACCCTAAACCCAGCATTCACAGGATTGTTTTTGCCATTTTCCTAGGTTGTCTTCACTTCTTTTCATTTCCGACCTTGGTAGTCCAAAATGGGTAATATCAGTGAAATTGAATGGAGACACAATAAATTCTGGTAATACTGAATCCCCTCTACGATCATGTGTGAATGCCAGAAACTGGACACCTATTTCGTCATCTTGCTTATATTCTTTAGCACCTTTATGGCCTTTTCCCATTAAATGGATTGATTATAATCAGTAGATACATATTTATTTTCTTAATCCCTTTGTGAAACAACGGATTTTATTTTCCTGAAAGAAATTATAATAGCCAATAAAAATAGAAAGATATTAGAGGCAGTTTAGAATTTACCAAGATCTTTTCACCTAGTAGAGTATGTACATTTTTTGCTATTAGAAGACTGCTGTTTAAAATATTCTTGCTTTTAATGAGCTAGTTATAAAACTGTGACTGATTATCAGATTGTTCTGTCTGTGAAAATTGCAAGTTCTTGATTAATAAATGAAATTCTTCTGAAAAGAATTAGCATTAAATGTTTCATGAACAAGCACATTTAATTTATGATGCCACCTACATAGCTCCAAAAAAGTAAAGAAAATATAGCATACGCATGATAACACAGATTTAAACAGTCAAAACAACAGTTTTCAATTAAAAAAAAAATCCTGATATTTTGAGGAGAATTCTTCCACATTTGTACACCTTACTCTACTATTAGCTAAAATTATAAAGCCAGGACTAAAACTGGTGTCATAAAAATAAGTATTGATCACAACGTTGTCAATGGTATAACTGTGCATAGTTAAGTTTTATCACCTGAACATATTTAAACAAAATATGGTTTAGTAGAACAAGATACACAGTCATATATATCGAGAGACAAATTCATACTTACAGCACGAGGAACTGTATTTTGGTAAGGTGTGAGTGGAAGGTATTTAAAGGTCATAGTGGACAAGCAATTAAACATGAGATCCCAATAGATAATGTGGCAATGGGGCCTAGCCTAATCTACCTTTGCTGTTCATTTTTTTTAAATATGTTGAAAATTGGAAAAGATTCAAGAAGGACCACGGAAATTATTTGGCAGATGGAGAAAATGTCTTATATAGCAAGACTTTGAGGTTATCAGAAGAAGAATCTGTGTTGAAAGTGTATCCATACTTCACAAAGTGAGAGATGCCAAGTGCCGAAGGATTCGTCAGTCTGTCAGAGGAAGGCATCTCAAGAACTGGTGCTCAGAAGAAGCTAGATAAATTCAGACTAGAAAAGAGGCATTCAATTTTAATGCTGACAATAATTACTCACTGCAACCAGCTCCAAAGGGAAATGATATGTCCTCACTCTCCAGATGTCTTACAAACTTCTGGATGCCTTTCTGTTGCCCACTACTGCATAGAGGACTGTTCAGCCATAGCAGGTGAAATCAGAGAAACTTGTATTGGACAGGATGTCAGTGATCTCTTCTGATACAGCAAATGTCAAATAAACTTGTGAGGATATGCAACGAACTGATGGTGAATGTGGAGCTGGGGCAGACACCTTTCCCTAAATATGTGTGTTAGTCAGCTCCCCTGTCCATCTTACAGCAATCTCAGCTAGTTGCCTCAAAGCAGCAATAGCCCAGAAAAGGCAGGTAGATGATCTGAAAACAAGGCGAAGAATCCACTGTGCAAAATGTTCTTACAAATTGCAATTAATAGAAATATTGGCTTTAGTAGTAGTGTTCCTTTTTAATAAGACAGCGCAGATGGATCCTGGTCAAAAGGTTTTGGACTGACTCCTTGAGGAATTCCGAGTTGCCTAGTTTTGCCTTTGCCTGGTAGGATGCAGTTTCAAAGTGGGTATGCTAAACAAGAGCCATCTGGAAAACGAATTCAGGCTTCTTTAATGTTTTGTTATTATCTATGACAAAATAGATCATTACTCCTTTCAGTAAGTAATGCAGATCAGAATTAAAAGAATTTTCTTATTAAATGAGTGATATTACAGGAATCTGTAGAAGACATGAATGGATGGCTTTTTGGTACAGACATTCTGAAAAGAAACAGAGAAAACACCCTAAAACAATAATATTTGTGTTTGTAACTCAAGTTCTGATTTTTACATCTTTTAAAAGAGGTTTAGTTGTAAAACGCAAAATTATTAAATGAGTTGATAAGTAAATAATGAGTTGCTATTTTTGGTGTAGTCACCATTAATAAAGAGCATATTAGTTTAAGCTATGGTGACTACTTCAAGAAGTCTATTCTTCATTGTGGATAGTCCAAAAAACTGTGGTCCTTGGAAATCACTGAGTATTGAAATTTCATAAGCAATGGTTTTAGCTGATTATGAAGATGTTTAATACATTTTTCAGTGCCAACATGTTTTTTTTGTCTCACAAGCAGGTTTCATAGGGGATGAATCTGTTATGTATTCCAGACTCCTTTTTACCCTTGATGAGTGCTGCTGATGCTTTTGCAATACTCCACATATATAGCTAAGATTCTCTCCAGAGCCAGGCTTACAAAAACCTAGTTTTCAATTTGGTCCTGCTAAATCTTTCTTCTGTAAGAATTACCTTGTTTTTCCAGACTTTGAGTTTTCTGAACTGTGAAACGTGTAAAGCATACGGTTGTGATCTCAACAGTTTTTATCATAGAAAGACCTCATCCTCCTCTGCAATAAAAAAATAAACTCAGGAGTAGCTGAGTTATTGAACACATTTGGAACTTAATTAATGATCGATGTCTAAAATGACTGCAATCGAGTACTTACCCTCATCAAACCACTGTCCCTCTCCATCACCCACTTAACTGACCCTGCAGTTTGGCCTCCTCTATTTATCTGCTCTGTCTGGACAGGGCCATAGAACTTGAAGAGCTACGCTAAAGCTGAGGAGCTGCTGTAATCCTTGTTATATGAATAAGTCTCTAAGGAGAAACAAATATATCCAACTGAAATAGTAGCTACGCAGACAAATCTGAAAGGGACAGAACTGTGTGAATGCGTAAGGTTCAAAATTAGTGTGGGTTTTTTTTCTAGAGAAAGAGGATTAAATACTTCCAAGAAAATGCTGAAGACTTGCTGGTATGTCAGCAGCATTCCCCTGCTTCAAGCTAAAGAATCTGCTATTGAGGGGTTTTGTGCTACTAAAAGAAAATTATTCAATGAATAATTAATGTGTTACAGTGCATTTCCAGTATATTATGAACTATTAACAAATTAAAACAAAGTGGTCAATTTAAAGTAGGGTTTATGACGCATTTACTTTTCTGTTATTTGCTTGTTTACTTTCTGCTGTAGAATGTGTTGATTCATAGTTCTCCTGATCACCAGCTTAATCTGCACTGGCCTTTTCTATGACACGTTGCCGTGTATGTGAGTGTCCATATGTTCAAAAGCATTTAAGCACATTCCCATTTTTTCACTGTTGGATAGGTAAACAATGTTTGGGTATATATAATCGTGTCATTTGTTTCTTTCAGGGAAACAATTCTTTTAGTATTGATCAATGGTAAGTGCATGACTGTTCAGTCTTCAAAACCTTGCCTGGTATGTTATGTTTGTCCTAATCTAGTACCGGGGGGAAAAAAATGAGTAAGAGTCTATTTTCCACGTTTCTTTTTTTCTGCTTGCTATCGTTTAAAAAGCAGCTTTGAACCTTGTTCATGGCTTCCCCAGATTTTGCTGTTAGCTGCCAAGTCCCTGTCAGATTGAAATTGAAACGGCAGAAAAAAGATTTTCAACATACTTTTTCTGCAATTTTTTTCTGTCTTTCACCTCTAATGAAATGACCTTTAACTGCCCCCTCATCCTACACTAAGCAATGCTGAGTTTTATACCCTAAATTTCAACTACTTTATTAAATTAGCTAAAAAATAGATATTTAGAAATGAAAATAAATGTAATTTAAAAGGTGTATATGAAGCTTTGCATTTGTTGTGTTTAGATGCATTGCTGGACTTTTTACTTTGAAGGCAAAAACCTCTGCACTTGAGAGACCTTGCCTCTTACTCAGTACTCATCCAAATATACATATTTTATTATCACCTATCAGTGTAAAGCTAGCCTCGTTTAGATTTTACTGTATTTATATGTAAAGAGTTATCAGTTCATGCTTTAAATCTGTAGTCATTTGCTGTGAAATAATTGCCTTGTTATTGAAAAAATGAATTGACTTAGCTACTTCAGTGTTAGGCTCTTACATCCTAATGGAGTATATATACAAATAGCCTATTGGAATACACAGTATGAGGAAGTCAGACTTACCAGCTCATTCTATTTTTATACCTTATACGACGTTCAGCACTTTACTCTTGATGAAATGTGCTTCAGTCCCTTGTTGCACTTCCTAATGTGCTAGTATTTCTGCTACATTACATTTTCCTCTATATGGTCTTTAATGGAAAAGATGCTCAGCAGCATAAATATATCTAAAGCTAACAGTAAAAAAATACTTAAATAAATAACAGATGCACAAGGGAACCATGGGATAAATATACAGGAGGCACAGAGTCGTAATCACATGTCTGAACTACTAAACCCATTATCACCATGTAGCAAAATGCACACTAGTAATTCTGTAGGTATCCCACACGCCCATATGATTCTGAACTGGGTCAAACTATCTCCAACATTGCAATTATTTGTAAAGAAACTATGATTTTTGAGATATATATAGGATAAATTGTGGTAAACCTGTAAGGTGCATATATGTGAGAATCTACAACACATAACACACATGATTTTATGTGATTGTGAAGCTTGTCAAAGAAAAGATTTAATTGAACTGGTTATAGCCACCACACATAGCACAATTAGCCAAGAAAATTTTGCTCCATCAATGCACCAAAACGCTGATTCTTCAGATCACCGGTATTACAATCTGGGACACCAAGAGAAAGCTTTGACAAACATAATGGTATTGTTTTTCACATCACTAAGTTTAAAAGTTTACAGGATGTGAAAGCAAACTTTTATTTTCCTTTCCCACTTGTACACCAAGTCAGGGCCTTTACCTCACTTTAGATATGAAGAACAAAATATCACATAAGCCTGCTAAATTCTGTTCCTCAGTATCTTTTCCTAGATAGTGTTTATTAAATAATTTTTTTTTAAAAAGTAGAATATGTGCAAAAATGGTGCACATTTATGGAAAAACTAAATGCAAATCTCATTTACAGCTTAGTTTTGATACGCCTCTTCATTCTTCAGGCTATTACTGAGCCTCTATTTTCTGTTTGGCGTTACATTTGAAAGGTTTTCTGGGTTCACTGGATATTACTCTCTATAATTTTTGTTTTTAAAGTTGTTTTACTTTTTGCGTTATGAAACATCTTTGTATTAAGCTCCAAAAAGCAGTAATGAAAACCTAAATATTTTTTGGTATAGCAAATGACTCCTTGGATTGTCAAATACTATTCATTTGGCAGAAGTCAGGCCATGTTTTTTGCTGGGGTAGAGTTAATTTTCTTTACAGTGGCTGGTACTGGGCTGCAGTTTGGATTTGTGCTGAACACATGGTTGATAATAGAGAGATGTTTTGTTATTGCTGAGCAGGGCTTACACAGGGCCAAGGCCCTTTCTGCTCCTTGTACGGCCACGCTGGAGAGGGGGCTGGGGGTGCCTGGGAGGTTGGGAGGAGACACAGCTGGGACAGGTGACCCCAACTGACCAAAGGGACATTCCAGAGCACATGACAACATGTTCAGTATTTAAAGAGGGGGAAGAAGGAGAAAGAGGGTGGAAAATTGGGATCACGGCATTTGTTTTCCCAAGTCACCGCTACGTGTGGTGGAGCCCTGGCTGTCCTGGAGATGGCTGAGCACCTGCCTGCCCATGGGACCTGGTGGATGAGTGCCTTTGCATGTGTGAGTGAGCTTTTGCTTTACCTACTGAACTGCCTTGGCCTCAGCCCATGAGTTCTCTCACTTTTACCCTACTGATTGTCTCCCCCATCCTGCTGACGAGGGGCTGAGCAAGCAGCTGTGTGGGGCTGAGTTGCTCTCTTGGGTTACACGATGACAGAAGATTTGGGATTGGTTTTACCTTCCAGAGTGTATTTTTATTTGTTTGTTCTGCAGCCAACACAGTTGGCTAAAGTAAACTAATTGGTTAATTACTACTAATACGTATACAAGACCTTGCAAATTAAATTTAGAACAACTTTTGATGTTTCAAGACAACAGCAAAAACTGAGACACAGAAACCACCTTTATCTTTCTCTCCTACTTTTGAGTATTTGGCTCTTACTGCTGTCTTGCTCCTGGAAGATTTTGAAGACATGTTCCCAAAAATCAAGAAGTACAGAAAATAGGAATATGTGTAAAAATAGAAGTGAAAACATCTACTTTTCATGCAACCATAACACCACACAATGTTCAGAAACAAAAAGCTGGATGGTGTTAGTTTACTTTGATGAGGACCTCTGCACAGCAGGTCTACCCTAAGAGCAGTTTCAGGAAAAAAATTTAAATGTCTTTTTCATACAGATAAGAAATGACAAACATTTTGCCATTAATATGTTGGTTTTGATTTCCTTCTGTACCTTGATTACCTACTAAATTTTGCTGTCTCCTTTTGCTGGGAAAATGATAAAGAGGAATATACACACATGGGGTGGGAAGTCGGTCTAGCTGCAGAAGGCTTCCTGGCCTTGTAAAAATGGTCAGCCTGAGTGTTTACAGTGTAGATAAATGTTGGATCTGAGTATAACCCTTGAGCAGCACCTACTATTTACTTAAAATTATAAAAAGATGTTATTTGGATACAACCAGTGACACACAATGTCTTTTTCTAAACCATTGTACAAATTTTGGTCTTTTATGTACCTCCAGTAATGCTCTCAGAGGCAGCAGTGCCCATGGCCAGAAGTTGCAGCAGGTAGAAATACTTCTTTTTTTTTTCTGTTACTGTCTAGAGATTAGAGGTTTTTAGAGATTTTCTTTAATTAACATGTACTAACAAATGCTTCTTAAGGAGAGAAACAATAAGGTAAAATTTTAATCAGACAAATGCATATTAGCAAAATCTCTCTCAAGACCCAGCTTGCAGAGAACCAAGATACAGGGAACTGTAGATAGGGCAAAAGAAATGGGAATCAGGGTACTGGAGTCCAATTTCTTCCTATGTCATTAACTCAAAGTGAGTGTCCTTACATGTAGAACACATCACTTCTGCTTCCATGTGTGTATAAATAGTCTTGCTGATAATTGGCTACCTCTATGAAGTGTTGTGATGAGTACAGCTAATTACAAGTAATAACTAACTAATAGTAATGCTTTTTGAAGAATCACAGTATAATTTAAATATGACTTCTTTAAATCCTCATATGTTAATATCGACAAGGTTCATAAGGCTAAACAGACATTTGAATAAATGGCTAGACACTTATTATTTACTGTTCTAAGGTATATCATGTCAATGAGTGGCTTAATATTATTCCTAATACCTACACTCAGATGACTTGTGTATTAATAGCCATTTGGAACCTATCCTTGGTGTCTGTCAGAATATAAAGATAGAAAGTAATAATTTTTAGACCAGGAAATCTGAAAAAATTGGCAAACCAGTTTCAGCTTGGAAGACAGAAACTTTACATCTTGAAAACAATTTTTCAAAAAGCGCTTTCTAGTAGTCTTTTAAACTCTCTATTGGTGGTGTAGAACTCTAGCTCTTCCATAAGCTGGACTTCAGATTCACTCCCATAGCCACTGGCCTCAGCACTTTGCATCCACCTGTGTCCTTCACTAGAGATCTCAGCAGCCTTTGCTGTCTTCCCAAATCAGATTGCTAAACTGTCCTACCTTCCAGCTGTCGTCTTTGACTATTGACAGGTCAAGCTTCTGCAGTTTGAGAGTAGTTCTGCTTTGTGATAACTCTATCAAAGGTGAGGAAGAAATAGCACAAGTGGTAGCATTTTTTGCTTCTCATGCCTCCCCCACCATGCTAAGAATCAGTGGCACTGGTAGCAAAGGTGAGAATAATATAACTAATATAAAAGCTAGGTAAATGTAAATTCCAGCCAGCATGCATTATTTGCTGTTCTAGTAAAGCGTCTCAGAAGTTTTCATGAAGACAAATTATGTATTTTGTGTCTAGCAGTCGTAGTGCATGGACTTCAGGGCTGATTCCTAAGCTTGAAGGCACAGCTGTGTTTCACATATAACGCCTAAAAGATTACGGCACTAAAAAATTTCTCAAAACAAAGAATGAAATTAAAGAGACTTTTTATGGCTTTAGATGGGAATTTTCTAGCTGTTTTATGACAGTAATTCTTCTATACTAAGATGTCTGTTCATCTGGTAATTGAACTTGCTATTTCTTCAAGTCTGGTTTGCAATTTCTTTTCCTGTTTTTAGATTACTTGTACATTGTCTTCTGCTATGTATGTGGGTACACGTGCTGTGTACGTGGGTACTTTTTACTTTGCTCAGAACTGTCAAAAATTGAACTACCTGAATTGTGCAAATGTGAGAATACAATCTAGAAAAATGCTTTTCAAGAATGCCTTTAAATAGTACATGGAGATCAAGGAAATAACTTTTTGGTGTGCTAACCTGTTGACAAAAACAAGCAATAATTAGTTTGCTTCTTTCTCTGTTGCTAAGATATGAACAGTACCTATGGTTTGCTGATCAGATAGGGCTTGGAACTAATGAACATTAATATTTTTTATATTTGAATGAAACCAGGAGGATTATTTCCTTGTTTTTTTACTGTGGCATAGAGTTATAGTGGTACTACTTCTCTGCTGATCTCTGAGTAAAAAGCAAATTAACAATAAATAGAATGTGATTATTTTTTATGTTTACCTTAGTTACATTTTAGTTTCAATTAGGTATTTTAAAAGATATTTAATGTGTAATTTCACTGTCTTGGCCTAACCCCATAAAATACCTTATCTGCTAGGTAGATGAACTTCTCTTTGGTAGCACATAATTACGATTACCCAAGGAATATCATTGAGGGTATTCAATGTCAAGGTAGTGAATTTGTTTCCTCTATACTTGGAAGTCAGAGAAAACAGGGTCTTCTGCCCCAGTATAATGTGGCTGAAGTTCAGATTCATCCTCTGCCAGGAATCTCGACTGTGGAGTATGAAAGATTTTTGATCTTTGATGTGATATTTAGACCTTTTCTGTGAGTCTGTTACCCAGCCCATGGCCTCTGGTTCATCCTAAGGAACACACCTTAGTATCTTTACATAGAGTCTCCAGGACCAAATGGTTTAAAACAATGTTGTTTTGTTTGTAGCCAAACTGAATGACCTTCCTTGAGGTAATATCCAAAATGACAATTATCTGCCTTCATCAAAGCAATCTTTCTCTCATCTGTCTTCTTTGGAGTACTCTAACAAAATTAAAATAAGTCTGGAATCAATACTTCCTTTCCTGAGTTGCCCACCTGTGACCAGGGACCCTTCTACTGAGGGATGTGAAGTACCTGGAGCTCTGGTAATTGAAAAACTACTTCCTCAAAGTGGCCTTTAGGCCAACTCCTCAGACCAGGACAAATCATCCACATTGTCTGCCTTTGCATTAAATTTTCCCTTTCCCTGGCTGGCTTTGTGCGGGCTCCATCAACCTACTGACCAAGATCTTAAACTGGAAGGGTAAGTGTAGCCGTTAAAGATGTTCAAAATAATCTGCATTAACAAGATATATTTTACATCTTATCACATCTTTTATGGTTACAAAATTGGGGAAAAAAAAACGTGTTCATGAGATCAGCTTTTTTTTTTTAACAAAAACCTTCTGCTGTCAGCAGCTCAGGAGTCATTCAGGAACACTTTCAGAACACCGCATCTTGGCACCTCTACTTTAGGCAGAAAGTGCCAGGGCATAGGCATCTGAGAGAAATGTGAAGAGCATACTTTTAAACGTTAAAAATTATCACTTCTAGGAATAGGTAAAATTTAGGGCTAGAGCAGGAAGGATTGCAGCTTTTCTGAATGTATGCCCTTTGGAAACTCAAGCTATTATTTTCTAAAGGTTAAAGCATTTTTGACGTACGACAGTTGCTTCATTCAGCAGCTTGCCCTATAGTGGCAAAGTCTAGATGTGGATGATCTGTTTCTGGAAGTTTAAGGTCAAACTGGTCTTTCCAAAGTCTGAAGCGAAGGTGACCATGAATATACCACTCAGCAAGGAAAGCTCTAGCCAAATAGGTTGTGCAAATGGCCAGGCAACCTAGGCATGTTTCCAACTGAATGACTCTTCTCGGTGCTAAGGCAAAATACACGACCTTCTGTAGCAGACCTAACTACAGAGCTCATTCATTTCTGAAACCTGGGGGCTGTCAAAACTACACTGATGATTTAGTTACTGGCCCTGAAGTAGACAAACAAACAATAGAAACCTCAACCCAAAACAACCAAACAAAAAAACTCTCAAATTTTCCTACACAAATACCAGTTATCCCAGAAAGCACCACATAACAAAAATATTGGCAGAATTAAGTAGAGACAAGTAATGCTATGCATGGGTAACTGATGCTTAATCATATGGAAATCTATATGCCACATGCATGAATTCCTTGAGAATTTATCTGGAGCAGTGTTCTGAAAATGTTGCTTGTTTATATGAGTGCCAGAAGGAAACAGTATTTCACAAGCAATTATTGGAAAAGCTGAGACACAGTGAATGAACAGAACCTTTTGATAAAACTTCTTATTGATAGAGATGGTTTTATTCTCATTTTTTCGTTCAAATGCTAAAATCAGCTTTTCTTTAAAAATAATATAAAATATCGCTTCATAATAAGATGTCAGCCTGTACTGTAATATGCTTCCTAATATTCCACAATTTCTGGCCATGCCTGGATATATTGAAGTGCCCTTAGCTTTGCCTCAGGCCCTTAGTACCTCCAGCTGTTATATTATTGGCTGATTTACTGGGAAAATAAAGAGTGGAAATACATAAATGAACATTTTTGTTGCTACCTAATCAGGAGAAAAGAGATTTTTTC
The DNA here is from genome assembly GCA_013400235.1 of Oriolus oriolus. Taxonomy (NCBI): domain Eukaryota; kingdom Metazoa; phylum Chordata; class Aves; order Passeriformes; family Corvidae; genus Oriolus; species Oriolus oriolus. The sequence continues at coordinate 1,957,656 of VXBT01007277.1, read as the reverse complement.
TCTCTCTAAAGCAACAGAGGCTCCTTTTATAAATATGAACCATTTACAATCAGCAGCAGTCTTATGAGCTGACAATGTAGTGTAGTCTGATATTTTTTCAGAATTACATTTAAAATACAGTGGTAACATAATTATTAAAATAAATTTATATCTTAAATAACCAAAATTAAATTCCATAACTTCAGTGCAAATTATTTAGGTGAATTAAACTCAGATGTCTCCACATGCTCAGTATTAAATTGCAGCAAATTTGAGCTGGGTCCAGGATGTGTGTTAAAAAAAAAAAAAAGAAACTCGTGACATCCCTCCATATCAAAATGTTTTGGTAATCATTCTGTTTAAATAGTAACATTTTATTTTTTTAAGCACTTAGATTCTTGATCTGAATCCATATTCATGGAGGTCTGCTGTAATCCACTTTACCACTTAATGTTGCAATTCAAATGTTCACTAAGAAGCAAAGCCCTCCAGAATAAAGCATGAATATTACCGTGTGGGGGCTGTAAAGAGAAGACTATTAGAATATATCACCAACACACTAGGGGACCATTTAGTGCACTGCTCTAAATACATCATTTAATTACAATGGAGACATTACTTCATGTTTCTACTGATGTAAGTATTATTAGAATTCATGATATTCGCAGGCTACTGTGGGCCATTACATTGGCCATAAGCTATTCCATAAGATTTACTACTAAAGGCCCGCAAGGGTATTTGAGCATTCATGGATTCTGTGGCAGTAGGCTTTTATCTAAGACACATAAGTGAGGGACAACCGAGTTATTATCTCTAAGAAACATAGCTTAATATTTTGGATTCTAAAGGTTAAGGTACCATAAATCCTGAATTACTCTGAGATATCACATAAAAAGACATTTTTATTTTATTTTACTCTACTCTGCCTCTTAAAATATTTTATGATGGCAGTTTCTAGAGTTGTACCATGTTGTTTACATTCAGTCCCTGGATGCATCAAACCCACTGACACAGCATTTCCTTTAAACTGGTCTAATGGAGGCAAGAAACATGCAGGGGATATTCCCCCCATTTCTGCTCTCTCATACACAGTGCTCCCAGTGTGATTATTCTGTCACCCTGATTTGATGAGAGTCACTGCAGACTTCCCTATCCCACGGAGGGCCTTGTTAGGGAACTAGTGGACAGTGTCTGGCAGGTCCTACTGGAGGCAGTAGGACTACTGTGCATGTGGAAAAGTAAATACAAATCTCTGGCATTTTGAAGCAGATAGGTCGAATGTTCAGAGATTAAACACTTCCGCTGAAGCTGGTAGTGTAAGAAGTGTGACATTTTCTTCTGTAGATGATCTACAAACCTTTAGCAGTGCGTGATGTTAGCTGGGTGTTCAAATACTTTTCTTAATTATGATGGTAAACAAGCAGCTTGCATTTAACTCTCCTCCTCCAAAATAATTCAGACTTCATATGTTATCATTAGGAGTCATTATCCAGTTTCTTTATTTTTGCATAAACATAGCTGTACCACATTCAAGCAAATAACACATGACGTATTATGAAGAAGGATGAGTCAGTCTTTCAGGCAGACCACAGCAAGTGTTGCTGCACAGTGCAGATCCAGCAGTCGGGCCAGCTCCCTGCACCCTTGCCAGGAAAGCAGCATCCTCACGCTCCAGAAAAGAGTCGGAGCATGGCATTGCCTCTCCCGGCAAGGAGCACAATGTAAGTGGACAGGTCTATGATTTGCTATTTTGAACAGCAATTCTTTGGTATCCACCCAGAGTGCCTACACAATTAGTCTGCTTGGTTTCATAACTAAATGTCACAATTTGGTTTGTTGATTTTGGTGGATAATACTGGGTGAATTGTCTTTGAAGAGTTTCTCTAACACTGAAAAAGGCTCAAGAACATTTTCTATAACAATTATAACAACCTGTTCACAAATTATCTGAGAGTTTGAGGTGAGTCAAAATTGCTTTAGGAAAGCTAGAAAATCAGAGGTATCTGCTAGCAAATTCTCCAGAACAAGAACTATTCTTCTTCTCCTTGTCCCACTTTTTTCGCCCTTCTACATTCTGCTTTTATCTCGGGCCCATTGATTGCTAGAGCTTAAGAAGTAATAATAGAGAAAAGGCAGTCCTTGGCAGTTTTGCAGCTATCAGGAGGGCTGACAAGAATCTTCATTCCACAAAACAAAGAGGTACAGAAAGAGTGGTCTTGTGTAGCATGTATGTAAATGTTAAATATACAATGAGCTTTTAATTAAAATATAAAGTCTAGGCCTTACACTTGTTTTCTGATAGCTTTACTTAGTACAAACTAGTCATTCCTCCTTAGTTTACTCTGTGTGTTTTAATGACTGTCTTAAGGAAATAAAGATCTCTGTTTGGCCAAAGAATCATTTTAGATGCAGAGAGCTACTTGTACTTCTTCATAAACAGCTTTGAATCTGAAGTCTTATCTGTGTGTATCTGTGAAGCCAGAGACTTCACAGAAGTCTGTATTTTTTCTCAGGCTGCTCTAGAACCGGCACAGGGTTTGGGAGTGGTGGGCTGCCTGCACCATGCCACAAGTATGTGACGTGCCATAGAGCAATTGCTTGGGTTGCCTTTTGTTCCAGTAGTTGAGTCCACTGAGGGCTGAAATTGATTTTCCTTATGTTAGCATGTGAAGGCTCTGCCCCTTGACCCGGCTGCCGGCGAGCGTGCAGGGCACACAGAGGCTGCAGCTTTGCAGGAGTAAGCAGCACTATGGCTCTTATCACTGGCACATTCTTCTTCCAAAATTGTTCTCTCCCCTGTGCATTTCCTTCCTACCCTATTCTGCACTTTGCAGTGATGCTGGATTGTCCCATAAATATTTTGTATGCCTGAAACAATATTTTTTTTCTTGCAATAGCATAATATTTTTTAAAGGTAGCAGAAGTGGTTGATCTGTATTCATGAACCAGATAATACTGTTGAGTGCAGTCAAGCACATTGCCAGCAATTGGTAGTATGGGCCATCTACTCTATGCCATTATTTCTGTGCAGCTTAATTCCACATAAAACATTCCGCTCATATGTCACTTTTGCCAGTGGTGATGCAATGATATGTAAAACAGGGAAAAGCGAACAGAGACCACAATTGTAAAAACAAGCTCAGGGATGTTCACACTGTAACTATCTTCAGAAACTGAAGAAATGCATATTTTGCTAGACAAGTCAGTCCTTTTGTCTCCTTTCCTCGAAAACATAATTCCTTCCCTCCTCCTCCTCGGTTTTGTTGCTGTAGTTAACTCATCCACTGCCTCTTAGCTTATGTCCTATTGCTGACCAGGAGACTGGTTGTCACTGCTGTGATTAACCCAGTTGTCCAAAGTCATATTGTCTTGTTGGGGTCTTTGAATGTGAATTTTCATACTCTCTATGAGATTTTTTTTTTCTTTTAATTTTGAACATCCACAAAACATAATATACATCCAGACTGGAGTATTAAAACATGCTCATTGCTTTTTACCTGTTAGGAAGAAAAGAGGGAGAATGTGTTAAATCGGGAAGAACAAGCCATGTTTCAATGCCTGCTCTCAGTAGGTGGCACTCTTTCCTCTGAGTATGCGCCGAGTTAAAACCTCAGAAAGTCTGTTCTCAAGGTTCTCAGTTTAACTCAGAAGCAAGAGTGAGGTCCGGCAGTTTCTGGTTGCTGAAGGCTCAGACCACTTTTTGCAAGAGCTGTGGCATTGCTTTCTTGTATCCTTGCAATTTTCCATACTCTTGCTACTACAATCTCTAAACTGCGTTTTCTCTGTAGTTTGAGAAAGATTTGTTGCTCGTAGGATTCCCCACCATCACCCACAAAATAGAATTGACATGACATATGTCTGCCTTGGATGACTGACAAGGTCTTCACCAGAGATGGTTGCATGTCATTAATTAGTGAAGTTATTTTCTAATCCTCTACAGACTGTAAAATATTTTTGGTCTTCTGAGAGGTTTACAGATATCCCATATATAAGATTTCATTTCTTTTAGCTGTTCTTATTTTATAGCAGTGGTGTAATAAAGAAGTAGTGTTTTCCACTTTTGGAGGTTTAAATGGACTTGTAACTAAGATAAAAGACAAAAGTGTATGTCTATTGGTAATATTTTGAATTCTTTTTTCTTTGCTGTGCCGTGTAGACGGTTGTCACTGGTATTCTTATTCAGCACCATTCACAGGGAGAAAAATTACATTGTAAACCAGATGTAAGAAAGAAGAAAAATGGAGGGGGAGGAGGGGAAGGGGGAAAGAGTAAAAAAGGGTACAGGAACATTGTGCCACTTCTTATACTGCATCTTAAATAGAAATTAAATGCTTTTCAATAAAGAGGGCATCATGTGGTCTTTACCTGCCATCCCTTGCACAAGTGCAGTTCTAAGTTAGAGTAATAGGAGCTCCACCCCTCTATTCAACAGAAGTTGTAGATATTTTCAGAATTTCGAGCTCAGTAATGCAAAAAGCTTTGGACTGTAGTTTGGGAATATTTTACTCCAAGAGGCCCACCTTGCAGTTTGTTAAGATAATCAGAATAGTCATGGGAACTGGATTATTTTTTAATTATTATCGGAAATGCAACAACTTGGCTGTATTTGTGTTTTATTTCCTCTGTTACTTTTCCCCATCGGCTAAACTAGCAAAGTAGAAATTAGATTGGGGAAGTTAAGATTCTCCAGTGGTGAGGAGGAGGCACACAAGCAGTCAAAAAAACCCTCTTTACATGGGGTGGGAGAATGAGTAAGACTGCATCGAAGCAAATCTCTGTTCTGAAAGCAGAGACCAGTAATCACTGAGAACCAAGGTGACAGCTTTCCCTCCCCTTTGGAAGACACCCTATCTCTATGGGGACTTCTGGAAAGAAAGCATCTAGAAAATTGTCAAAGCAGGGATGTTCAAGATTTGGAAGAGCAATGACAGTTTTGGCTGTGTTTTCTCCGTCCTGTGCTGACCGCTTGTCTACTTTCCACACCTCTCTTTTTGTATACAGTGTTTTCACTTTGGGTCCTAACATACATACATCTGACCTTTTTGCAGTATTTCTTTGTTACTCTCCTCCTGCATTTGAAATTGTCTCCTTTTCCAAAGGATCTTATGATTTTTGTCACTATCAGTCTTTTCCCTGCTTGTTTTTTTACACCTGCTATTATTTCCTGTCCTGTCAAAGCAAATCGCTGGTGCCCAGTCTCCCTGGCTCATTCCTTTGATGTTCTCCAAGCCATTTACTGAAAAGTAGCAATGTTATGGACCTGCCTGAATAGGTGAGTTAAGTAAGTTTTTCTTCAAGAAGTCTCTAAAAGGTTGGTATGGAACAGAATATACTTGGAATAGGTCACCTCTTCTGAATATTTGTATTAAATAGCCAGTGAGAGCAAAGGACCCCTAGACTCTGCTATCATAGCTGGGACAGATAGGTCAAACCACAGCATACACCTACCTTTTATTTGAAAGCCAAGTGAGACTCTAACTTGGTGGTACAGAGGCAATTCTCTAGTGTCGTGCTGGGAAGCGAAAGTGGAATGGTTTAAGAGCCTTGATATATGTCTGTATTTTCTGAGTTTATTTTTCCCATCACATGTGGCTAATTTCCTGTCTCTTTCACCACAGTCTAAGATACTCCTAAACTTAGATATGGCCTCTTACCAGCCATGGTGTCTTTTGTTTAGGTAGGTATGCAGTAAATCTGAAAATGCAAAAGGATTAGCTGACACAAGTAGGACTAGGCTTTTTGTAGTACCTCTGTGTTCACACAACCATGATAAAAAAGATGTACAGAGTTCTCCTAGTATTACTATAACTTCACTTAGGAATAGAATTGTAGCTTTAAGGAAAACAGAGTACTGACCTTGTATCTGTGATGTGAGAAAGTGCAACTCATCAGGATGCAGGTTTTGCCCCTCCCTCCTTTCTCTCTCCCTCTCTCCCTCCCTCTGTCCCTCCCTCTCCTTTTGATTTTCTTTTAATTCTTCTCTCTTTAGGTGATTTATATCACATAGCCATAAATACTGCAGCATCTGTCTCTGGAGTCAGATTATTATATTTAGTATGTAAAAAAGAACATAGAAAATTCTACTTCACGTTACAATCAATAATTTTAGCAATATAAAAGATGCCCAAGAATTTAATTTTTTTAACTTCTGTAATATTTTTTCATATTTTTTCTGTATTCATCACATATAAAAGAGCCAAAAAACTGTGTAAGCAAGAATGGAACATCACTGTGTTTGAGAGCTCAGCTTTACAGATGATCCACACTACTGCAGGTAGTTGTACCCTTTACATTTGTAGGCAATTCATAATGGGTACCAACATGCAGAATAATTATATACAACAAAAGTGGTACAGCATAAAAAAAATGCCATTCAGGATAAACTGCATCTTAAGGCAAAAGGAAAAAGCACACGTTTTATGCACCACTCCAGTCTTACCTTGGCCGTGAATAGTGTTTCTGCATTGAGTGATTTTTAATATATAATAAGCATAAATAAGTAATAGAGTTTAATATAAATAAAAATCTTCAGACAACGTAAGATGACATAAATCCATTAATTGCTAGGTAATTATACCAATTTATATCAGCTGAGAATTATCAGCAAATGAAAAAGAAAGTTCACAGTTCATATAGTAAATTGAATTTTGTTAACCATAATATTTTTGGTAGAATTATGCACCTGATAAACTTAAAACCAGCACTTTTTTATTTTCATTTTTATTTCCTTGATATATCCAGTCTTATTTCAAATTTCTGATTCTTGAAGAAGCAAAAGTACAAACCACGTGATATGTATTCTATTCCCCATAGAGCATAGATCTGGGCTTTGGGGGACAGATGAGACTGTACTTTCAAATTAAGCACCAAGCAAAATCTCCACAGATATTCTGGTGCACCCTGTTATTTAGAACAGTTGTCTCTTTTCCTATTGCAAGAGCCCAGCTTATGAGCCTGCCCTCAGTAAATTAAAGGAAAAAAAATCACTTTCTTCAGATGACATTCCTCTGTATGCACTCATTTCTCCAAGGCTTAAGATCTAAAATTCCTGTAACAATTTGGCCTGGAAAGATGAATAGCTTTAAAAACATTGTGTTGATTGTATTAATTGCGAAGGGAGTAATGGGTTTAGAATAACTGGAACGGTTTTTATATAGCTTGATTACAAGGATTATCACATACACATTGAGACAGACAAATCTAGGGAAATGAGAATAATTCCTGTCTTTCCTGAGCATGCATTTAAAGTAGAGAAACGTAGAACTAAAAGCAAATAGCACAACCTGTTTTAATCAAAGTAGTCTAGCAAGAAACAATCAATTAAAGAACAGTCTGATTCTCTGTGACATCAATGTATGAAAATCTGTTAGACGCCAGATTGTGTCTCAAGACACATATGATGAACTGAACAAAATGACCTGCTAATAGCTTTTACGGGTAATAAATGCATCATGTTATTGGTAATTCTGCAGATGGTAAATCAAGCTAATATCCAGGCTGAAACAAGCTACTTGTTAAATATACTTCAAAAATGTTCCTCCTTGTTATTCCATAATTGTGTCACACAGAAAAATAAGATGATTGCTACTTACTTTTAAGCATTTTAAATTAAGATGTGTTTCAACATGCAGACATTTTAATTTTCGAATTCTTTAGAGAGAACATTTTCCTAACTGATCAGAGCTTCTGAAGCACAGCATTTGTATTTAGATTAGCAGCTCTATATAAACTGTTTTATAGAAATGTTCTCAGTTTTACTGATCATGCTGTATTTTGAAAGAGATTTCCCAATGTCTAATGTTAATCTGAAGCTGCTATTCAGAATGCAGGACTTTCAGTTGTACAGATATAAACTGTTTCCAAATGGGAGTTTTTTGTTTTCTAGATTCCAAGATGCTGCCAAAATGGAGTTAATCGATCTGTAGAAAACGACGTCAGATGTATAGACGTCAGTTCTAATTTTGAAATATATATGAAATTATTTAGTTTCTATACCTAAAAAAGACTAATTACATTAAGAATGAATTTATGCACCAAATTCTGTATCTATCCAATGCAGAAAAATTAGCAAATAATTGGCTTAAAAAATATTTGTACAAGATGGATAACCCCCAAAATCTCACTCAAAAACGGCAAGTGAAGGAAAATAAGCAAACCTAAAAAAACCCTATTCCATTTCTTTACGCCAAGGATTTTACAGAGTTGAGGAGTCTGTAATTTTTATATTGTTCCCCAACAGCTTTTAATAACAAAAAAGTAAATTAATTTTCCAGGTAACAATTATTTACCGCAGAAAAGCATCTACCAGCAACAATAAATTATATTTTTGTGGCTGCCCAATTCAGTACTTATCCACAAAATGCTCAATTATTATAATATCTGTTAAAAAGTGTTTTTGACAGGGTAATTCATCAGAAAACTATAAAATGATTGGAAAACCTTAATAAAATTTGAAGGCATCACTGTAACATGTTAGATACTGCAAAACCATTCAGGCAACTGAGATTCAAAGGTAGCAAAAAGCAATTGCGATGAGGGAACAAAATCAGAAATATTTGTATTGGGGAATCTTTTGAACACACTGCTTTTCCCAGATTCTTGTGGAAGCATGGTGGCCTTGACCCTACCTTAGTGCTTTAGTTCTTCCTCTATATTCCTGTGCCAGATCTAGACACATAAATAACATCTTTTGTCACTAGCCACTTACTATCTTTGTTCTAGCTGCTCCCCTCACTGCCCCATATTGAACTAATATGTGTAGCTAGAGTTTATAATGGCTCTTCTCGACAATTTAGTATTGCCATCAAACCCATAGAACTCTTGATAAATGCTCAATATTAACAGCATCAAGACTTTTTTTAGATTTTAGAATTATTTTGCTCAGCACATTCATGATCCGTTATGACAATTTTCAGTGAATACAGAATTCAAGCTACCAGTGAAAAACCTGCTGGAAGGAGATTGTTAAATCTCTTTGTGCTATTAGGATACTCAACACCCTTTTCCTGGTATGGGAGAAGGATTGTAGCTTGAAGGGAAGGAGAGACAGCAATGGAATGTTCCGGCAGTGCCACTGCAAGTGTAGATTCTGGCAAAAACCCCAACAAATACTGGTAACCAGTATAGTCTGAATCCTAAATCATGAGGGCCATGCTCAGACACCTTTGCTCACACTGACTAAGGTGTCTCTTAAGTTCACTAAAAGGTGGCAGATGGTTTTCAAGGCATACAGAAAGAAGTATTCATTTTGGAGATGATTGTAGCTTTGTCCAGTTGTGGAAAAGGCAAAACATTATTTGAATTTTCTCATTTTGGTTTAATTGTAATTATATATAACCACAGATAAAAGATTGAACGCTATATTAATCAAATTATCAGGACTCAGGTCAGTGGTCTTTAATATTTTTATAAATTTCCTGGATTCGCAAGTCAAACATACATAAAGTGTGCCTACAATACTAAGCTAGGATGTGCCATGGTCTTTCTTGAGAGTAGAGGCCTTACAGAGAGATCTGGGCAGACTACAGAGCTAAGCAATCACCCACCATACGAAATTTAACTAGAGCAAGTGGACATTTCTCCACCTGAGATGGGGAAATACTGTTTATACACATAAATATGGGGCTGGGAGGCTGGAGAGCTGCCCTGCAGAAATAGATCTGCTGTTTGGGTTGATGGCCAGTTGATAGGAGTCTACAGTGTGCCTTGGCAGCCAGAAGGGCCAGCTGTGTCCTGGGGGGCATCAGGCACAGCATCGCCAGCCAAGCAAGGGATGGGATTGTCCCGCTCTGCTCTGCACTGGTGCAGCCCCACCTCGAGCACTGTGTGCAGTTTTGGGTGCCACAAAAAGGACATCAAACTCTTGGAGCATGTCCAGAGAAGGGTGATCAAGATGGTGAAAGGTTTTGAGGGCAAGATTTAGGAGGAGCAGCTGAGGTCACTTGTTTGTTGAGCCTGGATAACAGAAGACTCAGGGGCGACCTCATCATGGTTGACAACTCCCTCGAGGGTGGCAGTGGATGGGAGGTGCTGCTCTGCTCTCCCTGGTGAGCAGCAATAGGACACGAGGCAGCAGAATCAAGTTACATCAGGGGGAGTTCAGGCTGGACATTAGGAAAGGATCCTTCACTGAGAGGGTTGTTGGTCACTGGAACAAGCTCTCCAGGGAAGCTGTCGTGGCACCGAGCCTGTCAGAATTCCAAGTGTCTGGACAATGCTTGTAGTTCTGTGGTTTAGGTTTAGGTAGTCCTGCAAGCAGCAGGGAGTTGGACTCAATGATCCTTATGGGTCCCTTCCAACTTGACATATTCTAGGATTCTAAAATAGCTAATTATTTAAGGAAATTGGAACCCCTGTGAACAGAGATTACTTCCAGAAAAACAAATAATTCATTGTGAGATATTGTCACATATCTGTCCCTCAGTATAGTGTGACTATGAGAAATCATCCTGTGTTTCTGTGTATGCTCTCTTATGATTCATTTTTAAAGGTTTTTATAATGTTTAGGTGAAAATATAACATAATATTTACTATATGTACAAGACAAGCCAGCAGAATAGTATTACTGTTGTAAATCCTTGTAGCCAGCTCATTGAAAAGTTCGTTGTGGTGCTGAAGCTGACTTTTTCTATTTTCTTGGTGAACAGGTAAAAAATGTAGAAATTCTATGAGTACCTCTGTCTCCATCCTTCCCTCTTCATTCACCATCTGTTGTTTCAAATGGGCCAAAAATTCTGCTTTATATTTCCAAGGAAACTGTTTTGTATATTAAAATCAGTATTAATTGAATATAAAATTATAATGATAAAGTCAAGAGTTACTGGGCTAGTGCTTCCCCTCAGTCATAAAAATTGTATGACAATTTCTACTTGAGACTCACTTAGTACCATCTTGGAAAGGATTTTGGCTCTCAGCAAAATACTCCTTGTTGATGGCCACATCATCATTATCCCTTTGACTCCTGACACAGTGCCCACTCCAAGGTTGTTTTATTATGGTAAGTACTGAAAAAAATCCAGAGCAGGCAGTGTGGTGAAGGTAGTGGTTTTCAGCAGAAGTCTTCTCTCCATCATTTTTATTCAGTATAATGTAGTAGTTGCCAGAGGCACTGTGCAAACATACAAATTTACTGTTGCTGCCCCAAACAGTTCAGCTAAAGAGTATTAACAGCTAGCATGGGAAGATCTGCCTTCCCATTCTGCCTGAAAAAGGTAGAGTAACCTCTATGAGGCAGTTTCTAATCCAGAGTCAGTTCTGTCAGACTGGAGAATACGTGTAGTGAGAAAAGATGCATGAGAAGGGGGTAGCTGAGAGATGACTGGGATGTTGCCTGCAGCAGGATTTGGTTCTGACCTTGTATTTCCCATTTCTCCTCCATTAGCATTGTCATACAAAAGTTTTTAGAAACACTCTTACTTTATAAACTGCTTTTCCTTCCAGTCACCCACCACTTTAGGAAGGGTAGGTGACCCTGGCAGATTATTTTTCCAAATTGTTATCAATTTTGTTTCTTCAAAAGTAAGAAAAGAAAATATTTTGTTCCTTTCTCTTTTAAAAAACTGAATAATATTTTTTCTGTAATAATAATTCTCAAATAATTGTTTTTATGTGTTTAAAAGCAAGAATCAGTTTTTGGCAAGCCATAGCTTTTTCAGCCACAGTGCTGGTTCATATTCTGGATACCATGTAAGTTAATAGCTTAGGAGCAACTCAAATAATTTAACATTAAAGCTTCTGTTTTCTCTCTGGATGATCAGAGGAGGGAAATCAAGTACTGTATATCTTGAGAAATGATATTTTTTATACTAAAATTTATTTAAAATTAAGTCTATCATATCAGTTTAAATATTGCTCTAAATTCTAAAATATAATCTCTTGGTAGATATTTAGTGCAAATTGAAAAAGCTTAAATGGCTTAAAAATGGCTTTGAAGCATTATGTAGAAGCAGAGATAATTTATAAATGATGGGACATTAATGGCTTCCTTCTACATTTAGCATAAGACTTTGAAGATGAAATGGAAGTGTCTCACTGCAGAAATTCACAACGTATATGTGTCTCTAAAAGTTTATTTAGTTTAAGTATTTATTTTGAGATTCTTTATGCTTGTCTAATGATTTGAAATTCAGAACAGTAAATTTATTATGGCAGAAAGATTGCTATCTAGAACAAAACCTTTTCAGTTTTGTTTTAGCTTTTATTTTATTGTAGACATATTGGCGAAATTACTGGCTTGTTATTTGCTCTCTTTTCTGACATTGTGTAATCCATCTGGCTTTGAGGAAAAACAACGTCAGTTCACGAATGAAACAGCTTTAAATTTAAGAGGAAGAGATATCTTACAGGTATACTATTCCAGTTGAAATCCTATGGAGTAGGATCTTAAGTGCCTGACTCCCATGCCTGTGTCAAGGAGAGCAGAAACAGCTAAAAATAATGTACGATTGCCTTAGACCTGGAATAAGTCATGATTTTAAATGATTCTATTATGGAGGAGTTATACTATGGGCTATTTTGCTCCTGGCAGAGTGGTATGGTTCGTGTTTAATAAAAATGTGGACAGCAAATTAGATAGGTTTAAAAAGAAAATTAATTTATGCATTTTTGTAGATGAACATATGAAATATTGTCAGTGTACCTTTTTGTACAAAAAAAAAGAGAAAAGAAAAAACAATTAAAAGAGGGGAGGAAAGAGAGAGAGAGATTTTGAAGTAGCACTTTTCAGCCTTATCTTGTCCAATCTGGACTGAAAGGTGACAGTATCTGTAGCTCACTCCTGTTGATAAAAGGGAGTTGGTCAAAATATTCGACTAAAGCAATTGTAAACTGGGTTCTTCTAAATTCTAGATAATATTTATTTTAAAGTTAATTTAGCATTTCTGATAACCATAAGTGACATATACTGTTTGATACTGGGGAAAATCACTCATTTTGAAGCAGAGATTTTCCAAGATGATTAAGATGTTTTTGTGTAACTAAAGACCATACCAAACTTTGAGAAAGGATTCTTGTCCCTAGTGGATGTCCATGACTGAATCCTGACAGTAAGAAAAACAAAATAGCAAACTAAATTGTGCCTACGAGTCAGCCATCTAGAATTTTAAACTGCTTTTAAATGCCCCTACAATTTTCCCTCAATGAATGACTGTAGGCAAGAAACTGAAGGCATAAAATGAGGAATATTAGATCTGCTTTTGCTTTTTTGAAATTCATTTTAGGGCATGGTTCAGAAAAATACTCAAAAGCATGTCTAACTTTAAGCAGGTAAGTCATTCTTCTTTATTTCTCAGAGACTATACACATCTCTAAGATCACTCTAAGTGTATTTTGCTGAACGAAGATGTACAGGAAAAAAAAATTAAATATTGGAGCTCAAGAGTGAATAGCACACCTCGAATCATCATCTAGTAGTCAGGTGTCGCCTGCTTAAGTTTATCTTTCACACGTGATAAAATATTTTTGCAAAAAACATTTGAGGTGAAGTCAAAGGAAAGGAGGAATTGGTGGGAACAGGGATGGATACAGCTTAAAAGCCAAGGTTAGTGTTAAACTTCACTGACAAATTTGACCTTTTAAGTAGCACAATTGGAGGCAAGGTTAACCATTCCTTTTTCCCATCCTTGTCCAGCTGAAATGGCATTCCCCACGAGCACAGGCAAACAGAACAGCAGAAATTAGCAAGCAAGTTAATTTTAGTACAAATTCCTAGATAATCCCCAGACACTCACCAGTAAATTCAATGTAAGGAGGGTTAGAATGTGGCCCAAGGAAGGGGTTTTTTCCTCTTCTTATGCCTGGGGTTATTTTGCTAGGAAATACATCTTTCAGTGTACTGTTATTGAAACTACTCTCATGCTCTGTTTTGGCCTTCTGATAAGCACGAAGGGTTACCTTGTAGGCCTGGCAGACTGACTCTGCTCTGTCCCACTGTAATTCACAATTTGCAGTGCCCATAGAGAGGCAAACTCAGCCTGGCTTAAAAAATGAAATTGAAAGTTTTTCCCAACCACTTCTATTTTCTGTTGTTGCAAACAGCTAATAAATGCTCAATGAAAAAGCAAAAGAAAAAAAAATGAAATATTCTTCTTTTTAGTGTGCGAGGAGGTTGATTCTATGAGTTCGACAGAATTTTTAAGAAAGTCAGTTTTTCCTTTCTGTTGTAGCCTTTTTGCTTTAACAACAAAAAAATCATTTGGAAACAGACATTGTCAAGCTCCTTAGAGCAGCTTTAGAAAACACTCACAGAAACCAAATCCCATCCCACACTGAACGTCTCTTTTTAGCCAATGCTGAACGTTATTCGCTACCAATAACCCATATTCCCAAACAAACCCAGCTCTTGCTGCTTTATCGTAAGTCTTGCACTGTTTAATGCTGTACTTGAAGCACCAGCTGCTGGACACAAGCGATAACAAGAGACTCTCACCTTTCATTTTAAAATGTGCATGTTTCTAGCTTTCATAGCTGTGGAGAACAGCTTGAAAATATCAGACAAGAATAACTGAAAATTCAGAAAAGAGAAAAAATACCATTTTGTGCAAATCTTCTAAGTTTTTAGTCTCAGGACCAGCACCATTGCAAAACTAAAATTTTAATGAATAAATAAAGACAACACAATTCAAAGATTCTGTTTACCTGGAAGATGAAAACACACAAAAAGATAGTAAGGTCTAGGTATTTTTTCAGTTCTATTACAGATTATCCTTTATTGACAGATGGAAATCTCAGAATTATTAAAAATGTATAGTGATAAGGGGTAAAATTATTGCCTGATTGCTGGCATTGATGCAAAACCACTTACACTATTCAAAATATGACTCTTCCCTCTAACAATTAATGTTGTGCAGTAGAGAGGACATTGTGCAGTTCTTACAATGGAAAACAGCTTTGCCAACATTGTGTAGTGGCCTACTGCTCTTAATTACACAACAAAGCATCCTGTTTCTCCCATGCTAAAAGCAAAACAAGAGTATAACTGCTTAGGTAAGCTTAATTAGGCTCCAGCACTAATGCTAACTTCCGTCTTTGAATAATTCCAGCCCTTTATGCTAATTCAAAACCCATGAAATTGTAGCACTAAAACAACTCCACATCTACCTTACTAGTATGTGAGATGCATTTAAGAAAGTGCTCTATAAACTCTGAAACAATCTTAGACTGATTTTTTTTAAATTTTATTTGAAACCAAAGCAATTTCATCAAGAATAACTCACCTTCCAAGGGGAAAAGAGCAGAATTATGATAACTCGTATGCCTTTGGAAGAGCTTTACCTGCTGTGATAAGCCTATTTGACTACATGGCTGCAAGAACAGTGACTTTTTGACATCAATTCCCATAAGGATATCTCTTCCAAAGCTTTGGTTTTCTTTACAATTTAATTCAGTTGCCCTGTCGTGGAACCCCTGATGTCTGGATATTGCCTCCGCAGCTTTCCTTCTCATGGTTGAGGTTTTCTTCCCCACATGACCATTGTTCAACCTGATATGGCACTGCTAATGTTGTTTGATGAATGATAATTCTGCTGGGAAAAGCAACTGAATAATATTAGATTACTAAAGCTTGTTGACATATTTCAATTTTTTAAATGTGAAAAAAATCCCAACAAGAACATTTCAGTAAAATTATACTAAAAACTACTAAGCCATATTTAAATAATGTATGCAAGCAGTAGACTCCAGATGTATGAATAGGTCAGATATTCTTCAGTCCTTTTTTTTTCAGACAACACAAAGTTCAGATTTGCTGGATGGCAATCTCGGACTTCTTTTTCTAGGTAGTTACCTTGGTTTTGTTTTTTTTACTGGTAGTATACATGACAGATCTTCAGTATAAGCACACACTTCACAGTTTAAGCTTTAATATTCCCTTAATCTCTAAGAGAAAGATTTATTTAGACTGAGAAATATACTTCAAAAATAGTACAGCAACCAGTGTATCAAAAGTACAACTATGATAGGTATATATTTGGTATTCACTTACCATGGGTTGAGGACCTACAGATACCTTAAGCTGAGCCAAGAACCTCTATCAGTTGCAGTTTCTGATGCTGAAGAATTTCCTATCTATGACTAGGTAGGGTGAAATCAACTGAAACTGAAGTCAGAACACCTCCTAACATAATATATTACTTGACGTGAGTAATGGTGGCAGAATACACCCCTATGGGCATTGCACAACTAAAGATTGGCACATTAAGGTGAAATACTCCCCTGTAGTGTTTCCTGATCCAGACTTGTCAGTGTACTTACAGTCTGATCTTCTGTCATTCCTTATATTGACTCCTGGGCACTGTTTTTGTTTTAGGGGTTTGTTTTCGTTGGTTTTGTTGGTTTGGTTTTGGAAATTTTTGTGTGTGGGGGGGGCGGTGTTGTGTTGGTTTGTTTCGTTGGTTTTGTTGCGGTTTTTTTTTTTCTGTTTTGAATACTTCCTGTAATACTCCATGAGGTTATTCACCTTGAGTCTAAGACACACGTCAAATTCCTTTTGAAAAGAGAAATCTTCTACAAGGAACTTGTGTAGCTTAGCCCTGTAGGAAAAGGGGAAATTTTAAACAAATTTCTCAGGGATTTAATAACACTGATATGTTCCTAAGAGAAGCAGCCATACCCTGGTTATTCCATGGTATCTTAGAAGATGATGGATGAGAATTGAAGAAATATGGTAGGTTGTAGTATTCCTCTAAGATATTGGAGAGGAACATCTTGCTACTCTGCCGTTGGAAAGTGATCAAATATTTATCCATGGGAAAAGATTTCTTGGCATTACATTAATACCGTAGGAAAATTGCCGTCTGTTCAGTAAATATTGGGAAAGGGTTTTGTTGGGAGAACAGACTGATACAGCATCCCAATTTCATTGCCATACAACTTTTCCCTGTGAAAAGGATTATGTGGAACTGTGAGCAAATTGCAATCCCATTCCTGTGATGTTTTCTTTCCAAGAAAGGTGCTATAGAAAGAATTAGCAATAATAGAATATCTGTTCCAAATTTAGGTGATGGAGCAATAGTTCCTAGCACAGATACCAAAAATTACATAGGGAGAGTTTCATGAAGCTGTGAGATGACAGAGACAGGAAAAAACTTCTGGTTTAGACCAGGCTAAATCAAGCAAGAGAAAAAAAGTTATATAAACCCATCCCATATGAGCCAGATTGTATCAGCTTCTAGGAAGAGGGAAATGCCCTGTTTTACCCAAAGATCATAGTCTAAAAAGTCGTTGATATGTCACGTATTGCTCTTAAAGTTGTAAATGCAATATCATCTTCTACAAAATTAATGCAACATTTATTTGAGAGAATTAATGAAACAGTGTTTCACAACTGTTCCTAACTGTTTCTTATTTTCAGTGGGATAAAATCTAAAGTATCCTTTTAAGTTCAATGTCATACAAGTTTATTTTGTTTGGTATATATTCTTGTGGCGAACTGAATAATAGTGTGTTGAGTTAGTGGGGGGCATTAAATTTTTCTGCAGTTCAGTACTCTTGCGTTGTCTTGTTCTATGTAGAACACATAATCCTGATTCTATTTTTGTGTGACGCTACTACTACTGATAGCAGCAGAATAAACAGCAATACTTAGTCTTCATGTATTTGTCCTAAATTGCTTCTTAATGCTAACATGATTTTTCCCTTGTAACCTTTCATTTCTTTTGTTTTTCTCTATATATCTTATACTCTCACTCTACTTTGCTGGGGTTTTTTTTTGCCAAAGTAGGCCTTAGTGTGATTTAACTTAGGGCTGGGAATTTACATCACTCAGATACTAGATGTTTAAGTTCTTTATTAAGTAGGTTTTTTGCTATCTTGCTGATCTTTCATATGTACTGCACTTTCTATTTGTTAATTTTTATTTTACCATTACAGAAATTAATGCATTTTTTAGAAATTTACAGATCTGCAGAGGAGCAAAACTATAGACTGTAGATCTGAAGTTCATAATCAGTAATTTGATACTTTAATTTTAAATTTTCAAAGAGTTTGATCACCATCAGAACTTTTTTTCACCAAGTAACATTAACACAGATAAACTTGCATTTATCCAATGTTCTTTGTCCTTCCTCCATAGAGATGGGTTCTTCAGAAGCAAAGGAAAGCCAGATGGAAAGTAGAAAGTTTGAAGCAGTGAATGTGGCATTAATTCGGGTACATGCTTGGGACCAATATGCTTCAAGTAATTGGCAGTTCTCCAGGTGATACTTTTGATACACCCAGACACCACAAAACTGTTGCAGTTCTAATCTCATTTTCAGGGATGCATGTGCTCTGAAAAGCAGGGTAGAAAGTTATTAGTGACAGCTATTACAGTAAGATTTTACATAATAATGTTATCATTGTCATTATCAATGTATTTTTTTATTACAGGCAGAAAATTGTAAAAAAAATGTATTTTGGATTTGTTAATTTCTAACTTTAAATTCTACAGTATGGCCAATGGCCAAGGAGAAAATGTCCCCCCCAGCCCCCCAATGTACTTTATTTCACATCAAGCATTTGTCAGAGGTTATGTTGAAATATTATATCCTATATCAGAACTGTCTCTTGAGAATAATTGTTTGCTTTGGGGTCTTCAAACAGTAATTCCAGGATCTCTGCAGGCAAGGTTATTTAAAGAAAGACATGAGAATCATTTGGTCACTGCTGAAGCACCTGTAGCACCACTGCAGGGATGGACAGTGCTAGAATCAGCAGCTACTTCAGGAGCCAGTAAATAAAAACCAGTAACACTCATAGTAATTTACTATTAGTAGTAATTTTATACAATATGAAGTAACTAGTATTTTTTGGTGAGAAATTTATTCTTTAACATTTTCTGAAATATAGATATTAGAGATATACCTGGTAGAAAAATAACAAGAGCAAACTGCTAAACTATTCAGAAAATGAGTGCAGACATAGCTATTCATAGGGAATAAGATGCTACAATGCGTGAGACCAGCACTTCGTAACATCGAATGCAGAGTGTGTGTGTCTCAGTGGAATAATGCAAAAAATTCATGCAAAACTCTAAGAAACACAATGGAAATATTTCTGGACAATTAAAACCAAAACATATCCTTGGGTGTAAGCATGAAGTCTCCCACTCTCTAGAAGCTGTATTCTGGATCTGAAGCTTCTGCCCATGCTTACTGAGTGAGATATTAAGTGAATGTTTGACCAATCCATGAGCAGATACAGCACAACATATATTCAGTACAGCTGAGCCTCCAATGACAAGACTAATTTTTATGACAATTTCAGGAGAGGAAGTTTGTCTGATAGTAAAACTTGGGAAATATTTCTGATTGATCTCCTCAAGACAAATTAAAATGGATTAATTCAATATGCTGTATTAGAAATGGATGTTCTTCAACAGGACTGTCCCTATCAGATGATAAAGTAATCAAAACTGTTTAAGAAAACTGGTTTAAACTGCTTGTTTGTCATGTTGATAGAATGAGTCTGGATCTTTTGTTCTTGTCCTATTTTGTGTGGATATCACTCATTTGTTATCCATGGAGCCTGAATTACATTATGCAGTTGGAACTGAGTCGGCTGAAATGCCTGTGTTAAGAAAGATTTTACCTTGTAAAGCGTGGGGTTCAAACAATGGAAGTGCACAGGTTTAGAGAGGCTTCATTTTCCAGCTGTCTTTAAACCAAGCAGAAGACTTGCCGATTAAAAGCTTTCCAATGTGATACATGATGATACATCTTGCAAATCATGGACTGAAGTCCATGACAGAATGAAGTAGGAAGATCAGGTGGAATGACAAACCATTGTATTGACCGAGCTGTGTGAAACTGAAAAACTGCCATAAAAATTATGGCCCAAATTCCACCCCTGAATCCAGGTACATCTGTGTGTATGGAACTGGAGGCAGAATTTGGCTACAAGGCGTAACTCAAAACATTGTTACAATAAAGACCAAGCTCTCCTTAGTTTGCCTCTGCTCAAAACAGCTGAAATTTACTCAAAACCAATTTGTATAACTCGGACACTTAAAGCCAACACTCCAGTACTCTGCAACATTACAGTGCCTTAGTTCCATTACTCTACTAGGATAGTGAAGCTTTGGGTTTCTGCTGGAAAAAAATGCAGTTAAATTTAAACTTGGTGGAATCTGGGCCTGCGCACTACCCATTATGGTTCTATTGGGCATGCTTGGCAATAAAATCAAGACTAATCTTGGATTCCATTTTGTGAAAAAGCTTGAAGAGGAAGGCACTCTATTTATTTGGTTATTCTTTGACAGCATAATTGTCCACTGATCTTCCTAAGAAACTATCTGTGTGCAAGTCAAATGAGGGACTGAGCCCTAAAGGTCAGTAAAGTAGCAAATAGGAAAACAAAAACAGTGTATACGTATTCCTCATTGCAGACAATTGAGAGCACATGCTTATTGTGTCCGTTTTTTCAAACTTGCATAACAGTTTTGCTACTAATAATCTACTTAGTAAAAATGAGTAGTAAACATCATCACAGCATAATTTCAAAAAATCTCTGACTCTCCAAATTGCTCTCTAGTGTATATGGTACATACATTGAAATTGTTTATGGATTTTGACTTGATTTTACTGTGAAACCTAACCCTGACTTTTCATTTCTGTGACTTAAAGTCAAGAACTTTGTTGTGTAATTAAGTACAGTGGGTCACTGTGCACTGTGGCAATGCTATTTTCTAGTGCACAGAGTACTGAATCCATAGCACAGCATTAATTGCTAGGTAGGAAAGGATATTAATATTTTGAATGGTTGTAAGTGGTTTTGCATAAATGCCAGCAATAAGGAAATGGTTTTATGTTTTATTGTTATGCATTTTTAATGTCAGAGTGTGCTCTAACCATAAAGCTCCTAACAAAAATTAAAGCACTGTCTGAATCTTACTGCACATTTTAGGTTTTTCCTAGTATGTTTCTCCTCTCCTCTCCTCTCCTCTCCTCTCCTCTCCT
>VXBT01007277.1:1881265-1936688 GCA_013400235.1 Oriolus oriolus | reverse complement strand
TCCTCTCTTTCCTTTTCTTCTTTTTTCTCTCTCCACACTTACCAGTGACCTACAGCAAATTCTTCTTTCCTCGATTGACTCTTAAGGTGAACTCTAAAATTTTGCAGCAGAGATACTCTATGACTCTTCCAAAAAATCAGGTAATGTCTTAAACACAAGATTTCACTTCTTTTTTTGCAAATCATTCACAAAGAATACACTCAGTCGCACCAGTCTTTCCCAGAAGGCTTGATTTTCTTTGCTAGTGTGACAATAGGAAACACTATTCTAGGCCCATAGGTGGGCAATCCATAGTCATTATAATACGTAGGCGCTCTGAACTGAATGGGTAGAATATTTGCTTTTCATGTTTTACATGTTATTGTTCATTAAGTAAATATTTTTCATATCACATTTTTAGGATTTTTAGTGCTTTATAGGATGCAGTTAAGCTGACCTTATATTTAAGAATCAATGTGATCTCCTGGTCAATAATACAAAAGCTTTTTGAAATGACAGAGACATTCATCATTGTCAGTAAACAGTTATGATTACTTGGACCATTCATCGTTAGTAATTAAACTTAAAAGAAATAATGGAATTATTCTAAATTTCTCCTCAGAAAATGGCAGTCTGAATACAGGGTAAGAGACAGCTGCAGATAGTTCTATCTATGACTTTGCTGTAAGACTTCTGCAGGATCACAAATGCATACCTCTTTTTTCACAAAAGTTACACGCTAAGAAGTATGTCAAAACATGAATCAAGTAATTAAATAGTTAAGTGAGTATTTAATAATAGATTCTGTTACGACTATTTACATTCCACTGGGAATGTGCCATATAATGATGTTGTAGTCTTCAGTATTGTCACCCAACTTTCAGAGCAGCATTTTCTGTAATAGAATAAGACATTTATCTTAAAGTTTAAATGGGTAGAGCACGACTGCAGAAGCTTGTCAGATGACAGCTTTAATGAGATCCTTATGGTCACCATGTGATGCTACAATGTCTTTCACTCCATCTCTATAATTCACAGAATTTTGTACATTGATTTTTCCTTTTGCCAAGTTTCTCAAGATAAGCAAATGTTTCTATGACAGCTGGCTCTAAAAGCAACCGTTTTCATGGCAAGAAAATCTGAATATCTGACCTCACAGGTACAATAATGCCCTTGTATCATGTATGTGTGTAGTTGTACCAGAGACAGCGTTTCTGTGCTGGTAGAATAATATGTACAAATGTGTGGTACATAAACCCTCTAAAATATCTATATCCAATTTTATGCGTAGAAACTATTAAATGCATATAAATTCCTGGAAACAGATGAGTGATTTAAGGCAAAAATGCATAGAAAAAATACTTTTTTTCTGATAGTAGTAATGCTCAGTGATCTCTGTAAAGGGTCATGGTCTAATTGCCCAGAGAAATGCATAAGCATATAAGGAGATAGTCTCTATTCCAAAGATTTTGCAGACTAAGACGACAAGCTATCTCTAAAGATGGTAGCTTAATATAACAGAAAATCACTTAAATATGCATCAGTGTGTATTAAGCATACATACTGACACATGTATATGAAAACTGAAATCAATACGTTTACATTTTGAAATATACCACATTCTCCTCTGTGAACATAAACATATCTATTCACACTCATACTATAAAACCTTGCATTCAATTTTTAAAATAAACTATATCTAATTCTTCTTGATTTAACATCTTGTAGGAAGCATTAAGTTATAATATATTGAGCAATATCAGGAATCAGAACTTTTGCTGGTTTTAGATTAAAGTGTTTCAACTGGGGTGTCATAAAGATAGTTTGGGGAAAAGCAAACAGAATGAGTGTAATTCTTAAAACAAGAAGGCAAAAATGATATATTAAGACAGAACAGAGGTAACATAGATCTATGATGGGTCTTAGAGGTAAAAAAAGAAACATAATTTTAGTCACTTAAGTTGGTATTCCTTATCCTTTTCTTCTAGAAGAAGTTCAAGTAATCAAACAACAGCAGATGACTTCCCTCACTTTATTGTAAATACTGAAAAATATGTTATCATTTAACAGTGCCCTCTTTTTCTCAAAAGATTTTCTTATATATAAAAAAATGTAATAGCCAACAGAAATTACTCTTTTGATTTTTCTTTGTGTTAATCATGATCTGAATTGCATTTTTTATGACAATTAGTTTGATAAATCATAACTGAATTAATAAAAGGCTACAGTTGTTATTAAAAACCTGAAATCATAAAATGGGATTTACCCTGTCAGGTTTGCTCTTAACACATGGCATAGGTCTGCCTTCAGCATCCTGTCAGCTCTATTTTATCTGAAAGCTGCTTCAGTGAACGTCAGATTCAGGAGTTTCACTTTAGTATTGTTATCAAGACTGCTGATGATTTTGCGAAAAGGAATCTTAAACCCACAAGTTTCCATTAAAATTTTCTTCAGAATATCTGAGAATTATCAGCAGAAAAAGTATGTGAACATGGGTTCAATGGAAATATTGTATTAACAAATTATTCTGTGTTTCATACTTTATCTCTGAAGATGTTTGTAGAACTATGCCATGTTTGTTAAAGGAATATTTAGCATCCTAATTTATTCTTGGTTCAATTCTGTAAGTCTTCCTCAGGTTAAAAACTCTCAACTTCTTCAGAAAATCTCACTTCCAAATGACAAGGAAACAGAATGCACTTGGCACAAAATATTCATAGTTGTCTGACAATCTGGCATCTGATTGAGCGTCTGATCCCAGGCACATAGAAACAAACAGGTTTAATTTCCTGGACAGTAACCTTCAGTTCAAACTCCATGGATATTTTGATTTTTTTTTTAAATACCAAACACTTTAAAATCCCATCAAACTTGGTGCCTCTGAAAACTGCAGTATTTTAATAACACAACCCGCTTCTCCTTATTTTTAACTTTTCTTTCAGCCAGTGGACCAAATTAGAAAGGCGATCTATAGCAAAGCATCATATCATAATAGTGTAGGCCCTGTATTAAAAAAAGGACAATGACATTAATGAAAATACATCAATAAATTTTCAAGTCTCATCATTGTTCATTTTACAAGAATCAAGAAATGAATACCCCAAGATTGGTTGATAAACTGTTAACATATTGAGAACTGCATTTTCTCTTGTGTATTCCCAAACTTGTTGTGCCCTTTGGAAAAGAAAATAATTGTTTTTGACATTATTTGACTGACTTGATTCAAGCAGGCCATAATTACAGTGCTGATCGGATTTCCCCAGACCGCTTGAATTTTCAAGCAGGACTACAACATATGGAAACATGATGGTTAATCGCAAACAGATACACTACACAGATTTTTTTTTTTCCCCAAGTCTCATTCTATGCTTCACTGAAGTTACTTCAAATTTACAACTGTGTAAAGGTGAAAAAACATAGCAACAATGTAATTACCACTGGAAGAAAGCTGCTAGTAGCAGTAGCAGAGAAGCTGTCAGTGCTTAAATACTGTTTAAGTATACAAAAGAGTACTTACATATGTTTTGATCAGTAAAGAATTGGTTTTCAAACTCTTATTTAAGGAAGAAAAAAAACCCCTAAACAGATAAAAAACAAGGTCCCTTTTCTCCTGTGAGACATTTTTCAGACTTATGAAGGCTAAGACACAAAAGGAGAAAAAAATCTTTGGGTGAGGGTTGTTTGATTATTCACATTTAGCCAATGTAAATTTCAGTGATCCAACAAAACAGTGGAGGGAGAATATTTACTGAAAAACTAGTGGTGGGAATGAGGAAAGGAACCAGTAATCCAAAACAGAGAGAGCAAAACAGTGTTTACAATAAATAAATAAATAAATAAATACTTTTCATAGTAGTAGAAGAATAAGCCAATAGGATGACAGCAGGAACAGATTTAAAATCATAATTTTAAGAGATAAGACAAAAATTTGGATATTCAGTTGCTACAATGATCCCTAAAATTTTGTAGCAGTAAAAGCACAGTAGAGGGTAGAGAATAAAAACCACAGGGAGTAAGAACCGCATTTAGTTTTGAAAAATTAAGTGGTCATACTATCTGGGAGGCACCTGGAAATTACAAAAATAATAACTGGATCTTTAGCATTGTATTTTACAGTCTTGATAAGGTCTTTACTGTTTCTGACTATCCAACTAGGTTTTCTTTGGATCCAAAGTTAAAGAATAGTAACTACTCAGGTATCATCAAAAGGGAGATCAGTTTAGTAACCCTAAATCTACTTGGCCACTCACTCACGCAATGAAGGCCAAAAAAGGCAGCTCTAAGTGGAACAGTCTATATACACTTAATATTTGTATTATCATTTTTCCTGATAGCTTGATTACAAGCCTATCATTCATTATGACAGGTGCTGTACAAACAAGAGAAGGTAAAAAAAAAAAGATCAAAAGAGGAATCATGTATGTTTCCAAGTCAAGAAGCGAACCACAGACATTGGGTGAAAACTGGTAAACTGATAATGGTGTTATGATCACCACATCGCAGCTGCTGAGCAGGTTGGAGGTGTTTCTAGGAATCCTTGTGGATGAAGGCCTATAAAGCAAGACCTGGAATTGGGGATCAAGAGGAAGTTCTGAGAAGGGTAGACTTGAATCATGGGCTGATCAGAGGAAACCTGTATCTCTCCAGAGATTATATAGATTAATAGATTATATTAGGGGATGGATTCATACACAAGTTTGGTGTGATCAAATACCCAGATAGGAAAAAGTCTACTTCAACTGTCTGAATCAGACACAACCTATAAAGATATCTCTATATTCTACTTCAATTCTGTGATCAAGTTATGGTTACAGACTTGATATTGGTTTTGATTTTTTCTTGACACAGTAGTCCTGAAAACTGAAGAGTTTTCAGTCTTTCCTGTTGTCTATTTTTAAACAAATTGACAACACAGAAGCAATTAATTAAAAATAGAGAATTTCATCTCTAAAGAATTCAATGAAATCTAAATTAATTTATGGCACATTTTTGCTTGCTGATGTAATTTCTTAATGGTTGTAGCTAAATTTTTGCTCCCAGATGCTACTTATGTGTAAGTTTATGGGAGAGAAAGGAAGAATAGTATTGCAAATAAAGAAGGATCAAAGTAGGTTCTCATGAATTAGTTTCAATGCGTGCAAATATACTTTTTTTCCCCATAAAAAGCTCTTTAAGATTTTATCATGCAAGATAGAATTCCTAGAGAACTCACAGAAATGTATCACACTTCGGCTGACAGAAAATATTATCAAATGATTTCTCAAGTGTCTTTTTCTCATATTTTCCTTTTTATATTCATTTTCTTTCCTTAAAGCCTTTTATCTTTCTATTTTTTTCTTACAATAAAAAATTTTATTTTTTAGGATGTAAATTCTTCTTTGCAATGCAATATTTCTGAATTCTGTCCAATATAATTTATATACTCTAAAACTGTTCCCTTTGAAAGTGAAAGAAAAAAAGAGTATAAAATAAAACTTTGTTGTATTCTCTTTGATAAAAGAGTTCTTTTGATCCTTATATTACACTGAATTTGGTTTAAGGTCATTGAAGTCAATTACATCTTTCATAAGCTAACAAACCCTAAAACCTTGCAAAAACACACACACTTTCTTAGTACTCTCTTTAGCTCTTTTTAATTTACTATAGCTAATGGTTTTGTCGATTGCGACTGAAAGATAAGTCAAACAGAACAACTATGTTGCAAGGGCACCTCTTTCTCTGGTTTTCCCAGAGATACATATTTGTTAATTTTTGTTCAAGTTCATTTTTAGAATCATGTTGAACACAAGATTGTGAAACAAGGAGCTTCAGCGAAACCCAAATCTCACAGACATTGTCACTGGATTTTGGCAGTGCTGTGATGAACATAACTTGTGTTGAACACGTGAATTAAAACGAACTCGTGCATTGTCCTAGACTATATGTTCCTTCCCCTTCCAGATTGTATGCTATGTCTACTGAAATGAAAGCTTTTGGGAAGCCTATCAGCAACAACAAAACCAGCTGCAGGATGGATGGGTGCTCAAGGGCTTTCCTTTATCCAGCAGTAAGCACCTGCTTTGCTCTTAGTCTTTCTTTAGCAGAGACTGTCATGTGAGTGGAGGACTCTGTAACATGAACAAGTCAACATGAGAGGAAATCGTATTTTTTTTTTATAAGCCACCTGTAGATACAGATTTGGATTTCGATATTATCTGATGTAACCTGCAAATTTCCCTTGTCATATGAAGTATCTCTTTCTTCACATTCCCTACTTAGTCTGTGCTTTTTATGTAAATGCTGTGTCTTTGCTCTTCCTAGTTAAAATATTCTTTTAAATGTTGCCATTTCAAAGCTCATTATATATTTGGAAAGTAGAAGATACACAAAGGTGTTGAAGAACTAACTCTGCTCAGATTTATCATACCTTTGATTGACTGGGGAAATGACTTTCAGTTGACATCTGAGCCAACAAGTTAGCTGAAATAAAATTTTGTTTAATACCTTTGCATCAATAATCTAGGCACAGCATCATTGATTGAGAACGTCTGATCAATAGAGTATTACTGACTGCCTAACTGTAACTTTGCCAGACTTTTTTGTTAATTCTGCTGATGACCTTCGTACCACAGCTTTTCAGGTTCACTGTTTTTTTCCCTTTGAAATTCAATTTGCTCCATTTGCTATTATTTAAGGAATTTACACATTCAATTGATTTCATTCTACCTGATACAATGTGAGTTTATGACATAAAAGATCGTGCATGCTTGGGACAAAAACTTCTGTAGCCCCAAATTAGAATCTTCATGAGAAATTCACCTCGGGGAAGACATGATCCATGGGAAGAAAAAAGGGGAATATAAATAATTTATTTTTACCCTGTGGATACTATGGCATTTTTGTCTTGAGATTTGCATTCAGAGTAGATGAAGTAGCAAGGAAAAAGGGAAATAATAATCTCAACCAGTCCCAGATGGTTATCATTCAAGAATTAGAAAACAATTACAGAAAAAATGAAAAATTCCAAATCCTAACTAATCATTCAAATAGGAATTCTCCATTCTGTCCTTTTAGATATTTTCTTTCTCAGTTCACTTTCATTGTGATTTATATTGGCCCTTGTTTCTCTCTGCAACATTCTTCAAGCTATCTCCATTCACACTTCGATAGAACAAAACAACTATTTCTTTGAAAGTTATTTAGCAATTTGGGATTGTTTCATTCAATGTTCCCTCTGAATACATAATGTTTCCCTTATGCACAGACAAGACTGAATGCAACATCTAGATGTATTCGTCTTATCTAACTACATGTTGAGAAAAATACATTGTTATTTTGTTTTATATAAATTTATGGCTTATGTTTTCGTAGTTAGGAAGATATTAAAAGTAAAATATGCTAGAACACATCCATTTTTCTGTGATTGCCCTATTAACATTTCATTGCTTGTGGAACATATGTGCCATCTACCCCTATATAATTTTCTGATATTACAAATTGAAATTAGATCCTGTGCTAGATGTGTGATCGTATAATGCAGCACCTGGCAAGGAGTCTGGTAAACTGGTTTATTCTGCTCCCAAGTCTCCATTTAAAGCTCTTCAGAGGTCCAAGAAGGTCCAAGAAGTTAAAAAACCATCTTCTTAAAATGAGGACAGCCCTAAAGATGTTACTTTTCTCCTTGACATCCTACAGAGTCCACCTATCTTTACAAGATCTTCCATAGGCAAGGGATCTTGCCACCACTGGCTAGAAAGGTTTTCTGAGTGCCTTTCTACCAGCTGCATAGCACAAAATGTCTGTAATATTCTATCTGGACCAGAAATACAGACCTTCTCAGCAAAAGGGTATCACATTGCTCTTAATCTGCTTGACCTTGATTTTAGAGTGAGATGAAGGCATCTGTATTACATTTAACTGACTAAGAAAATGTCACTTCTTGGGAGACAGCCAGCTTTACCCACCTTTTACCCACCTTCCCATCTATCTGAGCACTGCCTAAGCGCAAAAGGCAAGCAAACTTGAGACTGTTAATGTTTACATGATTCAGGCTTGAAGGTACATGTGAAATAGGATTGTTTAAAAACAAGCTAAATTTGGCAGGATGCTATTCAGATCAATGATAATGTTTATGTCTGGGAAAAGGCAGTGACACCAGTGAGACTCGCTAAATGTATACAGTATATAGACAATGGTATTATCTATATACCGTATAGATATTAGATCTATAATTATTAGATAATGGTCTTTGGTCCAAGATGACATTCATACTGAATTAACATACTGGTCATACTGGTTAACATATTGAGATATATGCTACTCAAAGCATTTCCATTTAAGGGATAGATAGAGATAGCAAACAAAAAAATGAATATAGCAATTATATATTAACCCATAAATTGTGAAATAAAAAATTGATGTCTAAAAATTCGAAATGTTCTGTTCATTTATTTCTCTAGATTAATTCTATTTAATCCATGAGTGATCCATGTAATGTTTTCTCATTTTAATACTTATTTTTTTCAGAAATATTCTAATTAAATCACTCCCCTTATATGTTCAGTAGAACAAACAGACCATCTTTAACGTTTCATTGTCCAAGGAATTGCTATTGTATGCATTCCTAGGGTGAGAGAACTCATAAATAACGTTAAAGCTTGCCTTTCAAACAAAGTCAGAAAAAAGTGAATGGTGTTAGAACAGGAATTAACTTTAAACCTGACTGGAGAATGAAATGTCTCCTATTCAAAAGGAGACACTCAAAAAGATTTGGAAGCAGCTCTCTTGAAAATTATGTAATTTACAAAATCCTAGTTTAAAGACAAACATATTGCTAAGACTTTGAACACTTACATGATTTGTCTTGATTCTCTATTTCATCTTCTCTTAAAAATCAGGTTTCTATGGTTGAGGTAAATATTCTGGTACCTTTCCGATATTCAGGCATGTATTTAAAGAAAAGTAGAAAGCTAAGAAACCACAAAAGAGGTGGAAGGTTGTATCTCAAAAAGTTTCCAGATCTGTATTGTGTCTCTAGAATAGTCCATTTCCGGAGAGTGACTTTTAAAAAATTCCTCAATATTTGGAAACAGTTAAAATGTTTTTTTGAGGTAGGGATAAGATAATATCTTCAATGCTTTTAGTCACTATGCTGACATAGTAAATGAAAGCATACTAATTCCATTTTGTTGATCATTTAATCAGTGCAAAGTATGTTCCATTTATCAAATTTTATGGTATCTACCTAATGCCTGATTAGAAATATAAATAGAATTTAGCAAGTCCTGGGGAGGGAGGGGGAGGGGTGGTGCAGGGCTCCCATCTCTTAAAGAATTATTTTAAAGTGTTTCTAACTGTGGAACATATTGTAGTTCTGTGTAATAATAAAACAACAGGGTCTGTGGCAATTCCTAGCAAGAATTATATGTTCTCCGTGTCCTATATTCTTTAGGCTGGATTATAATGTGGTATGATGTCTTCTGTGTTATGGGGTTTTTTCTATCTTGTTACCTTTGTTTTACAGTGAGCCTCAGGATATGCACTACTTGAAAAGTCCTACTGAAGTCTGAAGGTAAATAAGACACAGACTGGTAATACCTGCAATTCCAGGATCTGACTCTAATTTCTTGAAAGCTTTACAATGCTGTTTCCTGGGCCTGCCATTTCATTAGTTATTCATCATCATAATGACTGTATTTATTATTACTGCTAAAAATAGGTAATGATGGCAGTATTTCATCTAATGGATTCACTTTGTCCTTGCTTGAAAATGTTGATCTGTCACTTACAGTAGGTTTACAAGGCTGCAATATTATCTTAGGGAAGATATTTGTGCTCGTAAGGTTTTAATATTTGGAGTATTATAGATTTTTTTTTAACATAGAACTACCAAAATAAGATTTTTTTTTCTTAATTTAGAGTACAAATATGTGTGTAATTTGGAGAGCTGTCTCTAAATACTATTTAAGTGTGATAGCTTATAACTTTGTTATCAGATTCTGTGATTTTTTTGACCCTTGGGTTTCCTTGGTCCTCTGTTTTTTAGTTAGCAGGATAAGAAAACTTTTCTGCTTTTGAATAAAAATGTATTCCAAAAGGCTTTAATAAGCTCTTATGGCATACCTTAGAGAAAAAATGAAAAAAACCTTCAGTCTGAAATTTGATGATCTGAATGTGTTATATATATATTAAAATTTACATAGCTTTTTAAAAAGCCCCATGAACAGTAAAAGGGACGGTTTCCTTTTAAAAATGTTTTCTTTTAAAAACGACAACTCATACACAAAAAATGTGATTGCTTATTCTTCTGATCTCGTCATTTCACATTTTTTTCATTAGCTGTGGAGCTACTTCATGTCTCTGAGATAACTTGTTCTGGGGACAGAAAGAGGAAATTTAGCCTGCACATTAGAAATTAATTCATTAGCATAAATCTATAATTTAGTTTACTGAAACATTCCAAATTCTTATAGCACCTCTATACCTACCTTTGCTTCTGCCCCTCTCTGAGAGCTAGAGAGCTGTTAAACGTCCTTAAAACTGAATGTGTTAGTTTATGATAGACAACTGTGAAATAGTCTTAAACATCATTGTTGGAGAACATGCTAAAGGAGGAATATTAGGGAATAGACTCAAGTTAAATGATTTGAACTACACATTTATACATCTCAAAGAAGCTACAATGAATTAGGTAGGCCTTAAACAAGTATAAACGATGCCAAGAACTCATTTAGTCCACCGATATATGCCACAAAAACCATTTTAAACCACTCCCTAAATGACAAGTAAAATATACAAACTGCAAATGTCCAGCACCTTCTGTGGGCCATTGGCAGATCTGCTGCACAGCCTTTGTGTGCCCTACCAGGATAAAGGAATGGTCACCTTCAAGTGTGACTGCTAAAACATGTGAGCAATAATAATAATGCATTAAATGGTTTTACAAATAGGACTATCTATGTCTTTGTTTCTTCTGCAACATTACACAGCTCATGGATTCATGATTCCACAACCCATGTCCTGCTTCACTTATTGAGGTTTCTTTCCGTGAAGTACTTAGAACACGGTACAAAATTCACACATTCTTTACGCTTTTTTTCTTGCTAAAAGGGAGCTGCACTTTCTAGTCCTGTGCTTACAGTGTGGTCACAGTTTGTTTACAATTCACTTATGGGATTTCTAATATCAGCCTTATTGTGTCATTTAATCATAGCCATAGTTTTTAGATTCTTTCCACTCTCCAAAATATACCAGTTTTCTTCTAGTTTTGCGTATTGTTGCAAGTTTCAGTATAAAAGGTATACTTGCTTCCCTTCTTTTTTTAAAGCAACTATCTAATTGTACTTTCTGTAAGATTCCTGGTTAGTCCAAAAGGGAATCTCCTCATCAGCTGTATTTCAGCTATAGAAACAAGTGGCCTTGAAAAGTGATGACTGTGGAATGACTTTTCTTTTTAGCTGTTTTCAGCAATACTTCCCCCAGGCAATGCAATACTGCACTGTTATAAGGCCTTTTCTTGGGCCAATATATTTACAGGTCTAATGAAGGAGTTCTGTCCTTGGAAAAAATTAACCTGGCAAGAAGAGACTTGTTTGTTATGTTCTCTTGTACTAGCTATGACAAATGAAGAGCCAGTGAAGGGCTGACAAGTTCTTGGTCATTGCTTGCTGTCTTGATTTGGTGTAATAGTGAAAACAGAATGTCACCCTACACTTTAGTTTCTTATTTTGCTTTGTCTATAAATATATTGCCATATTACTGATACTGGGATTACTGCCCATTAAAAAATAATGCTGTAAAGATGGCATCCTAGCCACTCTTGGCACTGCACATTGAAAACAAATAAATGCACAAACTGAAAAATAGCCAACTCAGTAACAGGGATAAATCACCTGAAAAACAACACACTGAACAAGTAAAGTAAACAAATTATTTCTATATAAATGGTAGGACCTAATATAGTGAAAATGATTAGCAAGATACAACAGCATTACCTCTGTCATCAACAGTGAGACTGCTATTCACCCCATGGCTTACGTGGAGAAGACAAGAGATTCTCAGCAGAGGTTAGGAATTAGAGCATGTTGTCTAAGTGGCATATCTAATAGACTTGCCTTATGCCTCTGATGTAAAACATGTAGCCAAGATATTACTACCCAACCACCTTGGCATCCACCCTAATCTTTTTCTTGCACTTTGCCTGTGTGCCTCTAGCCATAGCAGTAACACTTCCATTCTGCTCATGCATTTTTAAAAAACTTGTGTATTGATATGTTTTACTCTTTTCTACATTACTGGTATTCCTTGAGAAATATTATCATTCTTTCTCCCAAGCATTTACTCTTTTTGCCATGTCATAGCTCAGTCTTCTTGGATGCTTTGTTTATTTTTATCTCTCAGAACAACAGTTCCTTTCCTGACAAACAATAGTGAAGACACAGGCATTTTATAATTCACTCTCTGTATACTTCACTGCCCAAACCAAAATAAATGTAGAATCTACATACAGAATGTATTCCCCCTCCATGCACCCTAAGAGCTCGTGTACAGTATTGGAAGAGTGATCAATTGCTGGTACGCAGCCCCCATAATAATGAGCAGATTCTGGGACACACTCTGGCCATTCACCCAAGATAATGATCGAGTTGTGGTGTAGTAAACACATTCTGCATCCATCCATGGGATGTCATGCATTCTGCATAATATAAAGGGAATGATCAAATATAGAGATATACAAATCCTGCAAGTACCACCCAGACTAGAGATGATGGTATACACAGATCCTGCTTAAATAGTCCTTTCCAAATACATTGGTATGTGGTGCAGCTACTAAAGCAATACTCACAAGAATGTGGGTCAAATGCTATCCTGCATAGGACTGAGCTGGAATATTCCACTAAATGTCGTATTTTTCTGGTGATGATTTTCAAATTAGCTTTCTAACTTTACCTACTTTAATCTTTTTACCCTGCACTTCTCTCAGCATCTCATAATCTTTTATTCTGTGTCTGATCTTCTAGTATCCTGTATATAATCCTTACTAAAAAATGTCTCTAACTGATCGTTCATTTTGAAAGACAAAGAGGGAGGAAGTATAAAGTACACAAGCGTACTGCTTCTGATTCTCCTATTACACCTGAAGTTTGCTTTAGGTTTTTTAAAATGTGTTTTTCTCACCAAAAATTACTAATTTTAATGATTTTGCTTTTCTTTCTGCTAATTTTGCTGTATGTCTAATATTTCTTTGTCAACGATGTGAATAGAAACTGATAGGTAATTTCTATTTAGTCTTTAAAAGACATGCTGAGTGAGTGGGTGACAAACATGGACTAGAAACATCATTGCATTAGCATTTATTTTAGCTGCATGAAATGTGCAAGTATATTGACTGATTTTTATAGAAATCTGATTTGAGCTTTAAATTAAAAGACAGCATGCTCATAAGTTCAATTTATGTTGAAAGCAGTTACACTGGTTTTCCAAAAAGTCAGCCGGCTGGGGTTTCTGGAAACCCCTTTACTTTATCACTAAGCAGGAATCCTGTTAGTCTTGAAAAACAGGCTTTCATTAAGCTCTTCAGTTCCCATTCCTCCTATCTTTTGCCAAGGCTGTAGTGAATGCAGTGCATCTGAGTATATGCTCAGTACAGGATGCTGGGGAAAGAACAGGGAAGGAGGGGATGCAATGCTGTTTGTCTTCCCAAGTCACCACGTGGTGGAGTCCTGTTGTCCCGGGGCAGATTGAACATTTGCCTGCCCATGGGAAGTAGTTGATAAATGCCTTGTTTGGCTTTGCTGGTGTGTGTGGCTTTTGCTTTACCTATTGAACAGTTTTAACCCCAGCACACACTTTTCTCACTTTTTCCCTCCTGATTCTCTCTCCTGTCCAACCAGGGAGGAGTGAGCAAGAGGCTGTGTGGCGCTGAATTACTGGCTGGAATGAAACCTCAACATTGTGAAGGCCAAGACCGTACCAGGATCCTAAGAAAGAAACAGGCATTTACATGAATAATCAAAAGATCTATAATTTCAGTGTTTAAACAAAGTAGATGACTCCTGATAGTTCACAGCATTAGCCAAGTATTGACTAATGGGAAGAAACTTCCCCTATGGCCCAGTTATTTTTTAATTATCCACTCTGGGATTTCTCATACTTTCCTCTAAGGCAACTTTTACTAGGCTCTCCCATCACCAGTGCCACCAAAAGTGGATGGCTGCATCCAGAGGTAAGTTCTTTGAATGCCAATTGGGACTACTCTCATTACTCTCTTTAGTTTCAGGTGCCTGATTTATTCAGACAAGGTTGAATTCAGTAATCTTTATTGCAGGTAAACACACCAGATTTTCAGAATAAGATGTTTTTATCAATGTAAGATAGGAGTTGTTCTAAAACTTCTGTTCATTGTTTTACATTTAAGCATCTTTTTTTCTTCTCCTACATTTTAGAATGCAGACCTGAGAAAAAATGGCTGTTGTCATCTTTTTCAACACTGGTAGGTCTGAAAGATACAAAATCCACTTTCTTAGCTCTTCATTTCTTATGTATGCATACAAAATCTAAATGTTTGTAGCCATCGAGCTCCTGAAACAATTCAATGCTTGTTTGTCACAAGACATGAGAGTAGCTTGGCGATGTATTCAGACCTTCACGAGCAACCTTTTGGTAGCAAACCCATTTGTGAGGTATCTTTCTGCAGAAGGAAAGTGATGGTTTTCGAAGGAAAATGTTTCCAGTTTGAAGCGTTCACTAGGTTTAGTAAAAGCAAAGGAGGGAAAAGAAGTGATTGCTAAATACTTTGCCAGTATCTTAATATGTATTCTTTAAAGAAAAATAATGGAAATTTTAAACTATATGTACATTTTACAAAAATTTAAATGAATGTCTGTGTCTAATCTCAAGTGCATTTGATTGAAAAAAAAAAGGACAATTTCGATGTTCCATGTTCAATTATTAAGCAAAAATATTCAGTTATCAGATAGTTAATTAAGTGGAACTGACTGTATTCATTAAAATATTTGTTCCAAACAAATGTATTTAACATTCAGATATTATGCAGAATAGGTGACAATTGCATATCTCCATGGAGATCAATAATGGGATTCAGATCATTGTGTAAAGAGTCTGCAAGTTTAATGCAGAGAGAATGTCATTATTATTTCTCTCTTAATGATGGTCATTATGCGCAAACACTGATTGAATTCCATTTGTTACCTGCATTTGAGCTGAGAGGAATAATTACAATTTAAGTGTCTCCATTAAAATTCATAAAAGAATATGAATGCAAAAATTATACTTGAAACTGACAAAATATACTTTGAGGATATAAATTGTGTTTTCTGATAGGCCTCTTAAAAGTATTAAAAATAGCTTCATTTTAATAAGATGGCATATAAAGATCATGCATTATCATCACCTTTATGTTAATTTTCATAATACATGACTAATACTAAAAAGTGAAGAAATTAACTTTTAAAAGTAGAAATTAATGAAACAATAGGCTACTTGTCATACAGCCTATCAGAATGGATACCTCTGTATTTGGGTTATAGTCACCCATATTCATAATACCCAGTTAACTCATCAGCTCTTGTATATTGTGGAGGTTACCTTGCCGTGTTTTCTGTGACATGTTTCAATATGGTTTTTTACTAATTAAATGGGATGCTACTAGTGCAACCATTTATTCAAGAAAACCTTTTACATGTTCTACGATTTACTGCATTGCACTGACTGCTTATTGTACCATGAGAGTGATTCAAGTGCTTACTACAAGTACCAAAGGGCCTGATCCGGGATGGTGCTCAGCTTTTCAATAGTTCTTTGTGCCTCTTGACTTCTCACTGAGGTGCTTAGTCCTTTATAGGATTAGATCCTTAAGCTGTAATTATTAATAGCAGCAATACTCCTGAGGGACTGCTTGATGACATATCTCCTGAAACAGTAAATGACAGCAGAAGACACTTCTTGCCATCTTTATATACTAAGAGATGACAGACTGGCTGGTGGGAGTAAGGTTTCTTCACTAAGGGTATGTTAGTATGAAACACCTCTTCCCATTATGTATTCCTGAGTAAATACACAGGGTCCTTCTGATGGGATCTTGAAATGGTTGTTTTCATTTCACCTTTTTTTTTTAGTCCAGACATCGCTATTTTAGGTAAGCTTATTGAATATATGCAGGTGAGCTGTTCTGGGTGGGTGATCTTTTCATAAGTCACTTCAATTCCTGGGATGACCAAGGGATCTCTGGATATTGGTGTTAGGACTGAATTTTGCCTTCTTTTGTGAGGGGTGACTGTGCTGGAGACCCAAGATGCCTTTTGGCAGGGCATGTACACGTTATCATAACTTTATAATAATTAATATTATTATCAAGCTTATTATTAAGGGTGATAGCATAAATCTGTTACTGAGATTATACACGGATGTTGTATCTTCCTGATTATTTGTCCCAGTTAGGAGATGAAGTGTTAAAAATAGTTGATAAAGCTTTACAAAGACAAAATACTCTGCTCATCAAGAACAAAAAAAAATGAAACCAAAGAAAAAGCCAGGATGTTTACAGCATTTCAACTTGTATTTTTCCCTTTAATCTTTTTCTGGCACTTCACTATTAAAATTAAAAAGGAGAGTCTAGAATTGTATAACTATTTAACACTTGGTTAAACACTATTCAAGTATTTGTCACCAGGCAAATGTTTCCCTATTAAGCGAAATTTATGCTAAAATGGTTCTGATTAAGCAGTAGTCATTGCCATTTACAGTTGGTAGACTAAACAGTTTCCCTGGAAGATATCTCAATTAAGTGGCTGTCCAAATGAAACGTGTCACTATTAAATGGTGTTTGCTACACTATTATACTTTACTCTTCTAAATGATGTGATTTAAAATATAATTCAGTTACGAAACAGTAAGAACTGCTTCACATATATAGCTTTCATTCTTAGAAGAGACATGAAAAAATTGTGAATAGCACTTGGTTTAAAATAAAATTCAGGGCTTAGCATTAATCAGTAACAACTGAATATGCATGATTATTGGCAGAGCAAGACTGTAGAATTGGCTTTGCGGAACTGGGATGAGAGACACAGAGGTGACAGTGCACATAAAGTAAGGAGTGAGCAGTTTCATGTAAATAAGCTTTCTATGTCCAGCCTAGAATCTGCAACCACGGAAAAATTGGATTCTCCAAACCAATGAGTTCTTGCTGAATCAGTGGGCAGAGCTTCAGAGATCCATATCCTCTCTGCATTGCCTCTTCCTCTGGACAGAATCCTAAAATGATTTTACAAGAATTTATTAGAACTCAGAATCCTCACACCTTTGCTGTAAGTTTATTAGCTTTTAAAGCTCTTGCAATATAGCTAAAAAACACACTGTAAGAGTTCCTAGAACTTTGATAGATATAATAAGCAATTATTATGGGACTGACATCCTAAATGGGAAAAAAGACCTCTGTCCCTTTTAAAGAAATGTAGAATACTTACCTTAGAGGAGTATAACTGTTCTTCACAGTCTAATATGTGAATTCGACCTAAGCTTTTGATTCTCTCAGCAGCTTCTAATGGTAGTTCAGATCAACTGGTATTAAATCACAAGTATAAAAAAGCATGGGGGAAATAGCCATCAATTGAATTTCTTAACTAGTTACTCCTGACTGACCTCACATTCTCCTGCTTGAACTGCTGTTTCTCAGGTATGCAAATCTCTCCTTGATTGTATACTTATGGGTAGGCTTCTTCCTAA
The DNA here is from genome assembly GCA_013400235.1 of Oriolus oriolus. NCBI lineage: Eukaryota > Metazoa > Chordata > Aves > Passeriformes > Corvidae > Oriolus > Oriolus oriolus. The sequence goes on along the minus strand of VXBT01007277.1, from coordinate 1,918,985 downwards.
ATCCTTGGGGGAGTAAAAATCCTTTTTCACAAATGTTCAAGCTAATCAAACACTACCTTCTCCCATGTCTTATTTCTAGTTACTCTGACATAGCAAGAGAAGTTCAAAGCAACAATAATTGCCCTTATAATGCTTTTGGAACAATTCAATGCATGTAGGTCAGGCAATGAGAAGTGGACGGTTTCAGAAATGAAAAATCATACTTAATCGCTTTTTAAAAAAGCATTGAAAATGACCTTGTTAAAATCAAGTCATACCATCCTGCTAGAAGATGTTTTCTTTCTGTGGCATTATTTTATTTGATAGTCTTGTGGTTCTGACAATAAAAACTTGAGAAATATACCCAGTATACTTTAAGAGTGAATTCAGCTAAATACCCCCCCAAAATTATAGAATGAACCCACCCTCTCTCCAGTCACTGCTCGTTTCTGTATTGAACACACTGTAAACCATAAAAATGTCTTTGTTCACTTTGCATGAGCACTGACGCACCTTTGTCAAAAACTGAGGGTCCTCCCCATACCAGACCATTGGAAAATAACATGATGGCATACACAAGTAACCAAATGCGTTTGTAAAAGTCCCAAATAAATAAAATTATCTATAATTCTGATGGCAGCAGAGCCTGAAGTAATACAAGAATGAGGATTCAATACATTCTTTCTATTAAAAGCAAAATATTCTGCTTCAGAAGCAGGGTGAATCCATACAATCCTTTTCCCTTGCTCTCAGTAATTACAGAGGCAGTTGAGGCAGAATCAGGAACTCAGACTCAAGTTTGCTGTATTTTAAGGCTACGTATACACAGTATTTACCTTTAGATTTCTTAAGTATCATAGAGCAGCTCTGTGTCATATTATATCCCCTAGTTTACTTGCAGTAACTCAGTTACAAGATTACAGGAAAACAGCACAGAGGATGCAAGAGCTACTCTGCTGCTTAGCAAATCTGTGTTTACACAATCTCACAACGTTTTATGTATATGCATGGGCAATCATGTCCACTTTCCACTGAAGTTTTACATAAGCCAGATGGTACAGTTTGAATTTCTGTGTGCTAACTATTGATATCAGGTAAAGAGACTTTCTCATCCTGGCTTTCTGTTAAAGATAGCTTTTTCTAGATGTAATATTACTCTGGCTTGTGTTTATTTTTCCTTTTCCAGCTGAAACTACAAGGAAAATACTCCCGCATCTTGCCAAATCAGAGCAGATAATTTATATATTGCATTTTAGCCAGGCACATTTGAACATAACTGACCAAGTATTTCAAATCTTATTGAAGCTTCTTGTACTAACGCTACACTCCTTTTCTTAGCAGCTTTGTGGCATTTGTGCACGTTTAACATTATGTCCAATTTACACAGCATGTTAATGAATGATCCCGCATTCGGCCTTGGAGCTCTGTTCTTCTGCAGTTAGGAATCCAAGGCTCCGCTCCAGCCCTGGCTCTTGTACCTATGCATAAAAAACATTAATTACACCGATTAGGCTTTTACACCCCAGTGTAACCAAGTGGCGAACAGAAGTTGCACGAGCACCTGCACCTTTAGGTAACCTGTTGTTAACATGGGTTGTCTGTCCACAATTTATTAGTTGCAGACATTTAACTTACACTTACTTGAGCAGAATTAAGAGTGTTTACTTTCCTCATAAGAGGGCAGTCAGATATGTACCAATTTTGTTTTAACTGTGGAGAGCAGGGAGCTGGGAGCGGTGTGGGGAAGGGATCCAGGAAGGCCTAATCAATCACTGACAGATTACAGCTAAAGCCACTTCCATACCCATTAAAGCAGGACAAATGCAGAATTGCAACTGAACAACTTCTAGTTTTAAGCCAACAGTGGGACTTCCTAGTTATTTATCAAAGTCATTGCTGGTAAGCAGCATGCCTCACTGCTCAATTGTACTTCACAGCAGACAGAGCTGACTGAAGCTTCAGCCATGAAAGAAGTGTTTATGCCCTCAGCTGTGGTGCTGTCAGCCCTCTGGAATTTACTGTAAATCACACAGCTTTTATTGCAAGATTTAGTAGCTGATCCTCTGTGGGCTCTATTCACTGCAAGCTTGTTACTATTTGGATGTTAGCCTCAGTCCATAAAGGGACTTGCTACACATCATCAAACAGCAGCGGAAAACCAAAGGTTTCATTTTTCAATTTTCTAAACCCTAAACTCCTCAACAGTCATTGAATTTCATTGCAGAAAGTGGAAGTCTACTTTATTATGGTACTCAATTTCCCCAATGGAGTTATACACTTATAACATTACTTTTATTTCCAATGACAGGATCTGGCCATCTGTCCTGGCTGTAATTTCATAACACACTCACTAGTTTTTATTTTAAGGGGATTTCTAGATATTACATTGAGCTTGTGACAAAATTGTAATGTAGATATAAAGGCCACAAATAATGATAACTACATTCAGTGCTGCCTAACATCTTAACAAAGTAATTTTTTTTTTTCTATTTCAAGTAGAGAGGCATCTGGATAAGCTTCTAACACAATTGAGCTGACAAATAATAAAAAAAAAAAGTTTTGAAAAGCTAGAAAATACAAAAGGATAAGGGCTTTCATGAGTGAGCCTCAGCCAGGACAGCATTATTCCACAGGCAGTGTGTATTTTATCAAAAATGGAACTGTGCGTCAGTTTTATCAGAGTCATTCCTACTAAGATCAAACGAGGGAATAAAGGGGAATGCTGAAATGTTTCTTTGTAATCACTGTGGTTATTCCCTGCAAGGCAGAGGGACCTGACAGGGCATTTAATTGTGTTCGTCACGCGGTTCGCAGGGGAGGCCGGGCCCGCGCCTCGCGCCTCGCCCGGGGGAGCCGCGGCCCAAGCGCCCCTCGGCCCTGGGGGCCGGCACCAGGGCTGGGCAACCCCAACGCCGCCGCCGTGGGTCCCTGGGAACCCGGGGCCAGGTGGGTGCCCTGCCGGGCCAGGGTGGCTCCCGGCGGGGGCTGCGGCGCGGCCGCCAGGGTCCCCACGCCACGGGGCAGGGCGGGGCTGCCGGCGCAGAGCTGGGCCGGTGAGGGGAGCGGGGGCACTGCCGCTGTTCCTCTCTGTGCTGAATGAAACCATTCATAGAGCAACTTCTCGAGCCAGTGCTTCAGCGAGGTCCATTTTGCTCAAGGTCGAAGCAAGTCTTGTTATTTTTCTTGCTTTCCATTCACTTTCACAATTGCACTGTTTATGCTTAATTTCAGCAAAGTTATGTGGAATTACTATTTTAACCATCAGTTAAATCTGCTTTGTGTCCTATGTTAAGAAAATCTTCACAACAGCCTCGCTTAGAGGATAAAACAGCAAGAGACTTAGACCTGCCCCCACTTTCTGCCACACTCCCTCAGGAAGTAGTGCCTGGATTCCCCTTCAGATTTACAACTGCTCTTGTGATAAAAAAAAAAAAAATAGCAAAGGCATGCACTAAAAACATATTTCTGTTTTTTCCCCAGCTTTATAGTAATTTTTGCTTTGTGATTGCTTTGGTTTCACCAAGAAAAGTAATTGTATACCTTTTTAACCTTAATACCAGTGAAGGAGCCAAAGTGGAGGGCTTATTTAGGGTTTGATCGAATATGTAACAGGTGATTTAAGCAGATGCTATCCTCCTTCTACAAAGATCAGGCCTCTGATCAATGTCATTATCAGAAACCTAAAAAAGGCCAAATCACAGAATATTCCAAGACGGAAGAGACCCAAAAGGATCATGAAGTCCAACTTTTGAGCAAATGGCCCATGCAGGGTATGAATTCATAAGGTTGGTGTTCTTAGCACCGACGTTTGTGTTCTTAGCACCAGGCTCTGACCAGATGAGCTAATCTCAGAGTCAAATCTTTGTCAGGATATTCTGAAGGTATCAAATAATCTCTACTAAAGTCATTCTGTCTGTTTAAGTTCTTGCCCAGTACAGAGGTGATCTCTGTTGCACATTGCACAAGCAACAAATTAATTTTCTTCCAACAACAGGCCTGAAACTGAGCTGTTTCCCAAAGAAAGGACTCATTAACCTACACACAATATGCATATGGGGAGCAGCTGCATTGTCAAGAGCTTTCTGTTTTTAAAAATAATTAAATTTCCTTCATGGATGTGATTATATTCCTAAGGTAGTTTTTCCTTACACTGAGCTATCTTTTCCTCCCCAATATCCCTGTCTCTTTTTCTGTTATCATAAGTAAAATTAGTCTAGTCAGATTTGCAAGCTTGGTGGATGAAGCATGGGTCAGAGGACCGTGGTTACCACACGGAGGTCCTGTGTGCAGGGGCTTGTGTTCTGAAGATGGCCACTAAGAACCCTGGCAAATCCACAAACACCTGAGCCAAGAAGAATAAGCAGCTTGTGACAGGCCAATAGGAGGGGACCTTGTCCTCTCAATCACACTGTCCTGTTAGCATAATTCTGATTTCTTTCTGCTAACATAATGACAGTGATTTCACGTAAAATACTACTGATTTACAGAGAAGGAAGAATACAATCAAATTTGTATATGGGCCATGTCTATTATGACTTACAGATTTTTCACATCCCAGTAACCTTACTTCATAGTTTCTTTTCTCAAGACCTCCATCTCATAATCATCAATTCTTTCCTCTTAAATTCAACCAGACTAATTCTCCTTATGATAATAATTACCTAATAGGTTTCTAGAAGAAATGGCTTAGTAGTTTGTTCCAAAATTCTCAAAGACACTTAGTAAATGAAAATTATTGTATCTTAAATTATCAGGCTAAGAACCCACAATAGAAGAATAATTTACCAATATTGAAAGAATAGGCAATTTACTTTGACAACTTATTTCAAGCAATTTGGGTGTGCAGGGAGCAAGATACATAGTAATTATTGTGTAGGAAATTTAGAAAAGGATATTATCATAATTTTTTTTTCTCTGAGAAAAATCACTGGCATTTTAAAGTGAGTTTATTCTTGGCAGTCCAGATTTATCAGTGCTCCCAACTCACATTTCTATAGATTAGACGGACAGGTTTAACTTTCTCAGTATTTAGGAAGTGTATATGGGGGATCCCTTGGGATTTACTCATGCTGTAAAGCACATTGTGATCATATTTTGTGAGTTCTCTGTTCACTAAAGCCCCTCCAGCCTGTTCACTGCTGTGCTGCGTGTTGGTCCTAAGGGATGTAAACTCAAATAAAGGGTAGTCTTGAAATATAAAGGTATTTTTAGCTTAGAGGAGAAATAAAGCTGTATATGTAAGGGCCAAATTCACTGGCATTGTAAGGACATTCACAGTCACTTACTTCAGTGGATTTGTGCCTGCGTCTGCAAGTGGATTGGTGTGTTTGGCTCTAGATGTGTAAAACAAATAATGAAAAACTTTTGTACAATAATGCATGTGTGAGAGCTAGATATACAGGTGGGCTCTAATTTGCATTCTCCCTTCCATGGGATTTTGTACAGTTCCCAAAGTATGGATATTCTCAGCACAACAAATGCTCTCCTTCACACGACATTTACCTTTCCTAAGTATATATAGCAATAAATACTTCAACCACTTAAGTTTCAGAAAAAGTATTCTGACTTGTTTACCCTTCGAAATCCCAAGTATACCGATTCAGGATACTTTCTCAAATAAATCTGGATAAATATGCTAATATTAAAAAATGAGGATATTTGCCTTTGAAGTGGGTACAATGCCTGATTGTAATTGAAAAGCTTAATATACAGAATAAGCTACAGAGTAAAGAATGAATTTGTAGCCATGTAGATAAGAGTGCAAATAATATAAAGAAGAAGGTAGGGACCATCATATACTGTAGATGTGAGTTAAGCAAAGACATGCTTTTAAAACAATGCAAGAATCTTCTTTTCTTACATTAAGTTTTTCTGAAATCCTTCTTGTTCCTATGCCAGGAAAGCAAGTTACTCTTCTGGTCAGGAATATCTCTACCAATTTCAAAATAATCGCTTCTGATTCCGATTTGGTCTTAAATTTCTCCTTTCTTGGCTTCAGGGCAATAATCATTAATCTTATAACCCGTAGAGATGACATTTTTTTGGAAATATGAAGTGGCTGACATTCTTTTTGTCTGCTGTATGTCATTATATTTTGATCCTTCTGGAAGATGATGGCTGTGCTGCAGGCAGTGGGGAAGCCACCACCTCTGTCCTGTCCTGGCTACTGCAGGGGCAGGGGATTTCCTGGAGGGGGGCAGGATGTGCCTCCCTGGAGGGCAGCAGGATGTTCCTCCCTGGAGGGTAGCTGGCATTTTCTAGGAAAACTTTTGTGATGAGGGGATGGTCAGGGAGTAAAACCCAGCCAGCAGGACTTGATCGACAGGGGAGACTGAGAAAGGCAGGGAGGGAACAGCCAGGCAGTCCTCAGAGTCTGACAAAAAGGAGACTTTTCATGCTCAGACTCTGTAAACTGAAAACTTTCCGGCCCGAGTCTGAGTCTGGAGGAGAGGCTGCATGTCACAAAGCTGTGGAATACACAGGAGGATGCTCCTCGGTGGGGAGGAGCTTGTTTTTTCCTCTCTTTTAGGCAGGATGGCTGACTCCTGGCTGTCTCATGTCCTAGGCTGGGGAACCTGCACCTTGCAGGGTTCTTGACACACTTCTGGTGCTTTCTGGGGTGCTGCCTTCAATAATAAGCCCAGGCAAGTCTATGTCAGAATTCAAGCTCATTCAAGGGCTCGTCACAAATGGTAAAGCTGTTCATTGCACTGTGAGTGCAGGATTGATCAGGTTATTGAGGTGTGACTAAACTACATCCTGGTTATCAAGTATTTGTGAAATGACTTGTTTAACTTTCTTTTGTAAATGCAAAGCATTTTTCAATCAGCTTATAAAACTATTTTGTATTGATTTGTCATAAAACCTTTGGTTCAGCTGTAAACTACTCTCTGACCATAAATTGTCTCTAAATCTGTTAGTACAGCATGATAGGTTTCTTAATTCATTTACTGAGTTTTCCTTTCTATTTTTCTTAATATGTGAGAATGAATCTGTCTGTGTCCAGATCTCTGTGCATACAGGTGGTGGCTCAATAGACATCCTTTAATCATTCAGTCAGTTATTAGCAGACTTCTTCAATTTATACTCACTTTGAGATCTTTTTATATTGGGCTTGCATTTGCTGAAATTAGGCTTTGGCCACAAGCACCTGTGCATATACCATCAATAAAAGGAGGCACAATGATTAAACAAACATCTGAGAATTCTTACGTGCTTTGCTTCCTCAGATTTGACCAGATTTTGGCTCTATGTAAGTGCAAGAGCATGTTCACGTGGCTGCCATGAGGCCAGTTTGCCTACTGCACCACTGGTGAATGGCACTTGCTTTAGCATTTTGTGTCAGTAAAATTGGCAAGCCATTTGCAATCAATGGTAAGCAATCTGACACAACTTCTAATTGAGTAGTCTACTAGCTACATTATAGGAAAAGAGATTTTTAGATTTATTCTTGTAATTATGCTTTCAATATTTCCTTATCATGTTATTTTATCCTCTCCAATATAATAGTTATTTGTGACTATGTGGAGACTTCTACGCAAATCAAAGTGAGTATCAGTGAATGAGATACAGAGAGTACATCCATCCATTCTCAGTGCTCAGAATGTCTTGAAAATAATTATTCCTCTTTTTTTCCTTACAAAAAATTGAGAACAGTAGTACTTTTTTTTTTTTTTCCCAGAAACATGGTTTTGAATGTTTCAGTCCATGACTTGCTGTCAGTGATGACTTGAGCAGATGCTGCTGTGTGTCTTGAGACCTACCAAAACCAGTATGTCTCTCTCCTCTCTCCCCTTTGGTCCATCCCAGGTCATTACTTCTCTGGGAGAGGAATCCCTTAATCTACTATCTCTCAGGTCAGGCCCTGTGTTGTAATCCCATGAGTACCAACCAGTAACTACTTTTACAGGTCCAGGCATGGGCCCTCCTTTATCTTTTGAAGCCTGGAACAGGAGCTCCCATTAAAAGGACCCCCAAGCAACTTTTCAGCATACCAAAGTAAAAAGCAGGGGGTCTACACCCACATTCACATACCAAAGTTTCCCTGTCTATCCACAGTTCAGTCAGCACCACCTTGTGCACATCTGAGCCAGGAGGAACAACTTGCTTTTCTTTACAGGCTGTTCTGACTGCTTTTGAATTTTTCAGGCTGACAGTTTGTTCTCACTCTGGACTGTCTTTTCTACTTCACCCCAAAATGCTTTCCTGTCTGTAGGACAGGATCTTTTAACAGATCAGTGTTTTCTGATCTTCCTCTTCTCAGGCTTTAACACAGGGAGTCCCTCTTTCTAGCTATAATTCCTGTGCCAGTGTTTTGAGGGATGTTCCTTATCTGGGCCATTCTTTAATCTTTCCTTCCCAGTTCTTTAACAAATCTTTTGCAGCTTCCTTTGATTGAACTAAGTCCATTCAGGTTAAGCAGCAACAGAAAACTGAACAGGAAAAAGCCACTTTTAATATTCATAGGAGGATAAAAGCATGTTTTTCCAATTTGTCAACCATTTCCTTCCAAAGTGGCCAACTTGCTAGTCGTTGATGCAACAGGCATGTGTTTGTTTGCTTTATACTCTGTTTCAGGTGTATTTTCATATGTCACACATAAACTAGTGGTAATCTGGGCATACTTACTATCTCTTTGATTACCTGAGGCCTCAGGTTCAGCAGGAGAGCTGCACCTATTCCTCAGAAATGTACACTATCAGCATGGATATACAGATGAATACATGCAGAGCAGGATGCTGGGAACAGACTTAGTTCAGTACTATCAGCTGAATTGCCGCTTACTGCTGAGATATCAGGAGTTATCCCATCAGGAGATGAAATTTACTGAAAAAAATATTAGAGAATTGTATCAAGTCTTAAGGGTGATAATTAAAAAAAGGCAGTAGAAAAAAAGGTAGCAGAAGTAGTTGGTAGTGTATGTACACATTAGGAGTGATAAAATGCTCCTTCTAGCTTGATTGGGCACTGATGCTGATGCTGTTGCCCAAGGTTTGTGTAAGTCTTCATATTTATGTCTCTTGCTGATGCCAGTCTGCTCTCCCTTTTGAATAAACTGCTGAAGGTCAATGTTTTTGGTGTCTTCTCATTGACTGCCTTCCCTGCCCTGTGTATACTTCTTTATAGTGTTTGGTTGAAACCCATGAAGCACCTGTACCTTGAGGGTTAAGAAATTCTTATGTGTGGCTCAATTCAAACGCTCCTGGTGCCGCCCCTGGATCGCACTGTGGGAGAGTCCGTCACATGGCCACAGCATTTTTGTACTCTGTCTCCTTTTGAAAGCTGGGGTGATTTGTACTGTTACAGATGATACTGCTCTAACTACTGCTAAAGCCGGCCCAGGTTTTGTGTTAGTGGACACAGCAGACTTCATGGATCAATCTTGACCTAGGGTAGACTCAGTGATGCCTCTGGGCCTTTAGTAAATGCAAGAAGGCAAGCAAACGGGACTGCAGCTGGCAGAGCTCTCCACATTCCCTTGGACAGTATTTGTCCCCTTTATATTAACACCACCCCCACCCCACACCCCCACCTCAAGTCAGAGTAGATCTTGCCAGACTAAATGGATTTTCAGTAGTAATAAGTATTAACCCGTGGCTCAAAATGCTAAGTCTTATTTCACATGGCTTGGAAGTTACAAGTGGGTTTTTGTTTTTTTCATGGGGTATTTTGTTTTGAGTTTGGGTGTTTTGTTTTGTTTTGCTTTGCTTTTTTGTCTGCTTTCTTAAAAGGAAAGTGGATGATGTGATTTAAAAATAAAATCTCCTTTAATTTACTTTTATTACCGGACTTAGACTGTTATACAGCTTCACTCTGATAGTTTCTCTTTCCTTTTCCCCATTACAATAGCTTGGCAACTGCAGTGAAATGAACCTAAAGTGACAGCTTGAGACAAGGAGGAAAACTAATATACACTGTGGAGAGTGGGGACCAGCCAAGCGGGTGACGTCACTTGGAGGGGCACTATCTGAGTGTCAAAGCTGTCACAATTCATTCCCCACACATCAAATCTGCTCTGCTTTTGTGTGGAGCAAGCAAGTACCTTGTTACCTTAGGTACCTGAATCAAATATCCCTTTCATTTGTTTGTATTTACTCAAGTGTGTTCTGAGGAGACTAAAACCAGCCGTGTCTGTAGACACCAGTCATCAACTAGGTTGTGTGTGCTGGGCTGTGTGACCCAGCAATATGAGTGGCTGTCAAATGTTTGATCTTCTAATATGCACTCTTTTTTGCCTCTCCTGGACTGCTAGTCCTTTTGAGCATCCACTCTACTTGTCATCTGAAATAAGAGTACAAAGCCTGTGTCGTGTATACAACAGTCTTTGGTAGTCAGCTACGTCTTCTCCTTTAGGCCATTGTCTTTTCAGCCTGACTGAAGCCCCCTGCTACCATGTGCACGAGCTGTAGAAACCCTGCTTCTTCCTTTTTTCTCTTCTGCCTATTTTCCTCTTTTGTTGAGTTCACACAGAACTCAGTGTTAGATGAGTGATAACATGTAGTGAAATGCTGTTAAATATATGGGATTCCAAACATTAAAATAACTCTCCTTTCTTGAATTGTCTTTCATCACAGGTTGTCTGAAAGCCCAGAGAATTTAGGAATACAATGCCTGGGCAGAATGCTTCTGTGGACTGAGATATAATAAGAACTCATTAGGGACAAGACACCAAAAGGACGAGGTGGGGGCTGTGGCATCACATCTATGTTAAAAGCTCATGCACGTAGTATTGGAAGGTATTGGAGAGGTAATTTCACAGTTACCACTCTCACTGATTTCTGTCACTTTGAGCTGATGCAGGTGTCCACACTCAGTACTATGCACAAGGGCACAGCTATGTTGGTGTCCTCAAAATTGCCAGGTATTGTATAGCCTCATGAACCTGTGTTTTGTGTCTTGTCCTGTTTCCCTTTTTCTAATACCTTTGTGTGATCTTTTCTGGAGTTGTGAGCAATCCAGAGTCGTGATTAGTCAGAGGTGGTCCCAGTTGCTTGCAGGGGAAAAGCTGGACCTCCTTGCTTTAACAGCTAATCTAAAGAAGGCTCTGCCCCTCTCTTCTGACCCAGTTCCTTGTTTGCCCACATGAAGCCAGGGAAGCCCAGCTGTAGTCATGGGCCAGACCTTTTGGACAGTAGACACTAATTATTCCTGTGCCCTAAAGGTTCTTGTTCTGAAAAAAGAACTGTCTGTGGGGCAGATACTCTTTTAAGTCCTCTGGCACTAACTAAGGGTGGGCCAGTGTATTTCTGCTCCACACAGCCATGTTTATCAGGACAGAGTCTTGATGTGTAAATGGAGCACAGCTTGACTTCTTATGTGGGAGTCTGGCACTTTATTGCCTTGTAGCTGTTTTACACCATGCCTGCTTGCTTGTTAGCAGAGAACAACTCTATCATATAATCAGGTATCTCGCAACTATAATGCTTTTTTACAAATATTAATGTATTTCTTTGCCAGATTTACCCAAGGGTATCCTATTCCCTACTCTAATATGCAAGACATCCATCCTCTTCACAGTTATGTAAATTTCCAAGTAAACTGGGAGATGTATTTGCAAGAATAATAAGATATCAACAAAGAACCAGAATTACACCCAGGCCTGTCCTGGCTTCCACAGCGCAGTGAAGGCTCCTGTAAGTAGTAGCTCTAGGAAGGAGCTCAAAAATTACTACAGCTGCTCTGCCTGTGTGATTTTTGCCAAGGGAAGAGGGAAGAAAGGAAATGTAGAGGAGAAGTGCCCGATACAAACTAGTCTTGTTGATGGGACAGAGGAAGGTTTCATTCAATCATTCATTCATTCATCCTCACTGCTGAGAGTCCTTCACTGCTGTGCAGTGCTGCAAGCACTCTGACGCAGTTTCCCCAGAAGTACCCTCCCCAGAGGTCATTTTTTCACCAACACTTTTCTAATTTCTCAATCAGTTTCAATTCAACCCAATCCAAATATACTAGAATAAGCTTTTTTTAAACTTCATTAATGTGAAATGTGTTGACATTTTGAATTCAATCCTACTGTCGTGTTTAAGGAACATATGGAAAACAGTCTGTACAGATTAATCTAAGGAGCATTTTAATGTGACTTTCCTTGACTGAACTGGTTATATTATGGATAGATACGTCCTAACTTGAGAAGTGTTGAAACTGCAGGCTAGTACTTTCAGAAAAATTGGTGTCAAATAGCAGAATACAATCACGTATTCTGGATCTTGACCAGAAAGGAGAATGTGACACTGTGACATGGTGCCTAACTAGTCTCTCATATGCTTGTATGCTTTTAATGTTTATACTTACAAAGAAATAGTAAAATAAATAATGGTGCAAGTCAGATCATTGGTATATACAACCCAAAAGCATTGGCAAGATTTCACAGAAATATTCAGCAGAAGAAAGGAAAGTGTTTAAAGGGAGAAGGTAAATGAAGGAGTTGAGAGGTTTGCAAAGATAGGCAGCCCAACTCTAAAGAGGAATCATTCAAGAAAACATGATGTGAAATGACTGCCTCACCTCAGTATTGAACCTGATATTTCTAGTTTGTTGTTAGTGAAAACCGTAGCAGTACTTCTTTATAAAGCTTTTAGGAGTATCCACTTTCTGTTCTTAGTTAGCTAAGATTGAAAAGAGCATCTCCCAAAAATCGATATTGGTGTTTGCATTAATACTGGAACAGACCAGGGCAAGAACTTGAAAGTTGTCTTTAAAGTTGTCAGGCCATGCAGACAGTGTGACTGTGTTTTCTGCAGAGCCATGGCTCTGCTGCCTGCCTTAGTTCAGACTCTATGGATTAAATTAAAATGCTTCCTGTTACCAGGAACACTCTATGCTTTATGCCCATGGATATGTAAAGCATGCCAACACTGGAAGAATGAACAAATTAACAGACAGCCTGGAGCAACTGAGCAAGTAACTTGAGCTATCTTGACAATAAAAAAACTGTGAAGGAAAGTTAAAGTGCAATTCTTATCTATTGACTAAGCCTGGGAAAGATAATAAATTTATAAATTCTTAAATTCTAGGTGGAACTCTTAGAAAAACAGATAAGGAAAACACACAGTATACAAATCCTGGGAATCCCAGAGGGTTAAGAAGGTAAGAAGCTACCATATATCCTATATTAAGCTCCAGAGAACAAGTCACTGTATATTGAGAGCTTATCACCTTGCTGTGAAAAGGGCATCTTAGGAGACCAGCAACTGCAGGACTGCTCTCCTAAAGTTAATGGACTTGGGGGTTAAGGGGAGAGTATTTTTTGTCTGCACAAAGCATCAAGGACATTTAGTTTAATAAGTGGCAAATTTTGATTTTTTTTCCCCCCCAGTACTGGGCCCTCCACTCAGAAAAATTGTACTCGTCAGTCCCCAGAAAACATGCTTTCCAAGAAAATAAGTGCTATCAGTTGGTGTAGTCTGGCTAAGTTGTGAGTCAAATTACCCTGGAAAATGTACTTATTCTAGGTGCAGTTGAAGGCAAAATGTATGTGTATGAGAGAGGGAAAGAGAAAATTCTTCAGCTGAAGACTGAATATCTGTATACAAACTGTGATTTCAATGAACTTTATTGTACTTTGATCATGATTTTACATTTCAGCTGGTGTCATGTTATAAATAGTGGCTGAATTTCATAAGCAAATGGCCCTCCTTTAACAGGCCACAATGGTAAAGTGAAGAGGATGGATCTCTTTTTAGGATGCTAGGAAATCTATTTAAAGTTCTATCATTAGTTTAATTTATTTCCCTGACCCCATTTTTAATACAATATTTAACTCAGCAGCTTTTTAGCTAGAAATTACTATTTACTTCAGTTTTGGAGGGGTTTTATTTGCAAGCGTACATTGATATTTAAAGGTATGTTCCAGGCTGGGTGATGTGATGGTGTTCCATTTGCTAAATTTATGTGGCACTCATTGAGTTGCTCTGTTTGGCCAGGTATAGTTCATTTTTGCATTTATGCTGATGGATTCAGTGGCACTGTACAATAAACATTTTGAGTTTAAGCATAGGAAGTTTACTCTAGTTTACTCTAGAAACATGAATCACAATTTATTTAACAATAAACATGGAGAGTAACAGAGGAAATAATGACAGTGCTGATCTAACCTGTACTCCTGATTGCATCCATATTCAGACCATTCTTTTCTTCTTTCTTTTTCCTTTGCTAATATAAACTACTTCATTTCCTTGCTATTTAGATACTTTCCTCTGCTTGGATGTTTGCCTGTTTGGTTCTGTGTTGCGAAAAAATCCCCCAATACTCTCAGCTTGCAGGTTTTACTCAACACATTTTTTTAATATACTTTTACCCTGTCCCTTGCTATAGAAGGGAGATCCCATGAACATTTGAAAAGCTGTCTTTAAGGCTTCAAAAGTCTGATTTAAAACTTTCTTTTGCAAAGGAGCCTGCAAAAGGTAGACCTTTGGGTCACTAAATGAACTGATGTCAGTGATGCTGCTGATGAACATTGTCATGTCATAATTCTCCATAAGTCTATACCCTTCCACTGCCTTTTGTTTAGTCCTTAGACTGAAGGACATTCAATCAGGAGTCATGTTTTTGTTCTGGGCTTGTGCAACCCTTATCACAATGAAATCCTGCCCTGCAACAAACACTGCTAGGCTATACGGTAATAAACTAACAATTGTAAGCATAGCCTTACTGTGGGACAAACTGTCAGTTATTACATTACTACTTCTAATTTGTTTATGATGTGGTCAGTAAAACACAAGAAACTCCTGAATTTTGTTTGATGAAGGAGAGAAAGACATCAGTCATCTTCTGCAGCATGTGTCTGCCAAGTCACCAGTTTTCTGCTACTGTATTTCTCCCTTAGAGTTAGGAGTCCAAATCAGTGCCACGTATTCCTAAATAGGGACATCTGTAATAGGCTTCTTGTCCTTTACATGCCTCCTGCCCAGATTCCATCATCACTCTTCTTCTTTCTGTGTTTTAAATGATTGCATTTCTCATATTAGGCAAATCCTGTCCCTTACCTGGATGATGTCATTAATCTTCTTTTACACCATGATATATTACTAAGTGACATACTGCATTGTATGTGTATTGTTACTCTACTCACACGCTTAGTGAAGACATTGCTGGCATGTGGAATACAAACGTCAAGTCAGCTGCGAAAAAGTTCTTTTTAAAAATCATGAAAAGTACGTGTGCCAGCAGGACAGACTGCCCTTTTTACTGCAGATTAAGACACAAAGGGATGAATTTTAAGAGAACCAGAAACACTTGCCAGGGCTATGCTGATTATATTGTTTGTGTATGATGCTTTATATTCCAGCCTGAGAAATCACTACAGTAGGAATGTGACCTTTTTGGCTCATTTTCAAGTACTAATTGTAAAATTACAAGTTTATTCGTTGCAAAAAGTTGATTCTTTGTCTGCCTTGGTATTAAACTGATAGTTCTAAAAGACCTGGTATTTTTTGTTGTTTAGGAAGCATAAAAATCTCTTGACTGGCTCTCTGTGTAGCGAAACTCCTTTTTGTAACTAACAGAAGGGTGCAAGCAAAAATAACAGCCATAATTTTGGGGACTTACTGGTATAAAGCATGAGGGATATTATAAAATATTCAGTTCAGTTGAACTTTGCATGTTGCCAGCCAGATATTACTGTGTCCTGGATGAGCCATGCCATGTCATTCAAAAAAATGGGGAGCAGCACTCAATTTTTGTCATTCAGATAGTAAAGAATTTCATAAATTGAAATGCTCTTTGCAAGTGGGCAATCTGACCTCCTAGCACTGGCTTGGAGACCGTATTCTAAACAGCTATGTCCAGCCAGCATAAAGCGGCATAATGTAGTCATCCGTCCTCTTTCCAGTGGTGTTTTACACCACCTCTGGCCTCTGTCGTGCGACATTTTTGCATAGGATTAAGGTATCCCTGAACCTTGGGGAACATCCATCCCATACCAGTCCTCTCTTGGAGCCTGTAATTTGAGAACTAACAAGATGCTAATTAAGGGATTTAAGCATATAAATAGGCAGTAGAGAACATCCTAATGAGGACAGAATACTTTTGGTCTTATCTTTAGTTGTCCTCTACCGGATCATGGTTTCACAAACTTTTAGCCCACAACTGGCTCAGTTTTTAAACCATTTCTTATGTTTGATCTTTCTTAGAGCCAAATACTGCATTAAGAAACTTGATGACAACTGACATGGAAAGCTCCTACTCTGGAGGCATTTTTTTGTTTGCGGGAGGAAAAAAGTCAGTGCAGTGTAATGATGTTCTGGTGGATAGTAAGTGAAAATGTTGTCATTGCTTTGGAGAACAGAAGAGTTGGCCTAATTCAAAATATGTCTTTCATGTACTGAAATTCCATTTGTTAAAGCTCTAAATGTGTCTTTCATTGCTTTGTTATTACCTATTACATTGTAAAATAAATTTGTTATGTATTGTTTATTTTAATGAATATTTAAGCAGATTCTCAATTTTTTTCATAAAATATTTTTATGTAATTTCTGAATAATAAATTATGAACAACAACATTCACTGTGCATAGAAAATGTTAAATGTAGTACTATTTGCAGACATTAAGCCACCAGTGTTATTTGACATGTTTCAAAATCATGACCCCTTTAGAAGACAGACAGCACTAAACATTCCTTCCATAGCAACTATATTCATAGCAGCAACGTACCAGAGCCAGTCAAACTTAACAGCCCATCAGATGCTCCGTGCTGCTGATAGGTTGTTGGGGTTTCCACTGTCAGATTTTTTCTGCAATTACAATACAGGACAAGTGATTTGCAATTTGTTTTACTAGTGTGAGGTTTTTGATCAATATTGCAGTTTCTGTAAAGAGGGACCTGTGGGTAGTGGTGCCAAATTTTACTTTAAAATGCTGCTATGTAAATTTTTTTTTTCCAACAGACGCTGACAAAAGACTTTTTTTTTTTTTATTATTTCTTCCTTGCCTCACTAGTGTCAGTTAGGAAGTCCAGAGCTCTGTACAGAGGTGTGAGACTCCTAGTTTGTCTTCTGTGCTGGGAACAGACTGGAATGCATAACATGTCAACAAAGCAGCGTGGCTGGTGGCATCATGAATGACAGAGAAGGCCTGATCCCATGCAAGCATTCTCTGAAGTGGAACACTCAAAAGACAAAACCTTGTTCATTTCTAAAATGTAATTTTTAATGTGTTTTGATAAATATTGCCAGAAATTTGTATTTTAAGCTTATAGAAACCTCTGAAAGAAAAACCATATTCAAAACAGTTCATGAGAATACAATTTTCTTGATTTCTCTGAGGCCTTTTTTGGGAAATATAAAACTCCCAAGGAGTGGTAGGAAAGTAGAATATAAAGGCTTCACATTAAAAATTCAGTTTTGTCTTTCCCTTTCAATATTTTTAAGAGAGGAAAGAAAAACTCCCAAATTTTAATTTTCAAACTGTAAGTCTTTTGTTACACAGCAAAAATGTGAAAGCTTTTGTTTACTGCACTCTTATAGTCATGTCACTGCAGTCTAAATGAGCTTTTTATTCTTATTACTACAGCATATAATTCAAGTACCTGACTTTAACATATGAAGGATACCATTGGTTTCAAGGTGCCACTGTGGCCATAGGTACATGAAAAAGTTCCTGTGAGATAAGCCAGGGTACACATTTGCTTTGTCCTAGTGTGTGTAACATTGCCTCTCTGTGTGCTCTCTCTTCATTCTAACTGTGTGCTACTTCACTTCTAACAAGGGGCAAGATTTTTTGCTCCCTCATATATAAACATGTTAACGTCAGAGATATGCGCTTCCCTCGCCAGATCCCTCTCCTAATTGAAATAACTTACATGACCTTGTGTCTGGCTAGTTACTCACATCTAAAGCAGTACCTAGTGATGTACTTGTAACTGGTGAGATTAGCATGATATATTTTAGAAAATAATAAGTTCTATGACAACTGTTGCTGTCTGATGCAGAATCTCCTGCTATAATAGGTTCACAAAAACTATAGCTTTTCTTGTAAATAGATATCTCTGAAGATTTATATGTCTTTATGTTAATTAATTACCATTGCTCTTTCATTTAAGCTGCTGTTCTCAGATAGGTAACAGGTAACAGACTGAAACACTCTAAATGAAGGGTGCAAATCACAGAATTATGAATAACCAAAGATGAGGCAAAAGAGGCCCAAATACTGTCAGACCAGTCTTCCATTATAGAATTTTGAAGTGTCGGTGAATGCAAATTGGGCAATGAAACTCAAATTATGTAGACTCAACAGAGGCTGGGTCCATAATAGGAGAGTATGGGAATTTCATTTCTTTCTAGAGGTTAATGCAGTAAAATCCCCTGGTGTTATATACTGGTAGCTTAGTGTACTAGATGAGGCATTTTCTTTGAAAAGATAAATTGGTCCTGCTTTTGGTTAGATTTCTCACCTTAAGGATGACTCTAACTGCTGGTAAGTTTGTTTGCTTGTTTTTTGTTATTTTGCACATTGCTGAAGAGAAGTAGAAACTTTGCAAGAATAATTAAACTGTCTTGCTTAATTTTTAATTCTATAGTATTGCTATTCTAATTTCAAAGACTTCTGTTATCTTCTCATGCAGAAAAACATTGTAACTTTTACTCTTCATTCTTTCAAAGGAATGGTTATTTTAACGATAGTAATTCTGTTTCCTGCTAACACTAAGGTAAAGATTGGAACTTCTCATTAGATTCTATGCAGAATATAAAGGTTTCTACTTCAGCACAGAGAGAGGGTGCATCACCAGAATATCCCTCTCCTGTACACTCAAGGGAAAGAAAAATTTCCCTTTTTTTTTGTATTTTAGGATAGTCCTATTTTAAGAACTAGTCCATGGAGCAAGAGTTTAATGTCATTGCTTCAACTGCAATGCAAGGGAAACTGGAACATGAAAATAAGCACAAGCAAAGAAATGCTATTCTGGCATTTGAGCATTTTGGAGTTAATTTTCAACAAGAAACAAATAATTTTGCTTCCCTCACAAATCTTGTATAAAAGTAAGTAGTATCCAGAAAATCAGATGGCAAGAAAAAACCCAACTGTATTTCCTGCTTTGCTGGGGCCTGTGCCATAGCCTAGTTATTGAAAAAGCAAAACTGCCCCTGAAGTGAACCTTGAGAGGCAGTACAGCAGAGCAGTGCTGTAACCTGGTGTACAACGTGACCATCTTTCTCCCCAGGCCCTGTTGGAGGTTTGGAATGTGCAATAGAAGGGAGGTTTTTTTCAGGGACCGGCTGTAAGATTTCAAGTTATCTGATGTACATGCTTGATTGTGGAGATGAGATGCACCTTTCGCACTGCAAACACTGGGTCTTGTGAAGGACTCTAGTGCTGCCCTAGGAGCAGACAGAGTACCACTCTTCTGAAAGGGGCTCTGAAGCAAAAAAGAATGTGCAAAACCACATCACTTGTAACAACCTACAAATCCCTTTTTACAAAAATCAGAAAAAAACACCACAAAATAGGCCTACTTCCCACTTTCCTTCCTTGAGGAGGAATTGGTAAATTTTCAGTCTACACAGTGAGTAAGTTGCTGTTATTCCTGGTACTGTCAGTCTGGAACCATTCTCTGTTTATCTGAGGACTCCAAATATATCTTTTTAAAAAGTTGTGTCCATTGTCATTTCAGAGAGCCAAGTTATGACGTGTGCCAGTGATCCCAGATACAAAACTGAATTGTCATTACATTTGGTCACCAACACCTGCACAATTCAAATTATTAAAATCAGGCCAATATCTCGTATTGTACAACAAAATGAGCCCTTTTATTTTTTAAATAAAACAGTTGATTTTTTAAAAAAGTTCATACAATACAGCTTTATGCTCACCTGAAGATCTCAGTTCCCTGATGTAATTTCTCCAAATATATGTATAAAGATTCTTCAGAGAGTAGAAAATAAATTCCTGAAAAGACATAAGAAACCCCTCCAGAGCAAGCAATGAAGCCTCTTCATTTCAGAAGCTGTTTCTCTTTCCAAAGGCAATGGGGATTTGATGGACCTGGCAGACTTAATTCCCAAGCCAAATTCTTCTTACAGACAAAAACCTGCTGGCTAAGCCATTCTTTCATATTCAATGAGCTCCAACACAGCCTCTGATCCAAAGCTGGCAGTTTGACACAAGAAGAGAAGTGATTTCTCAGGTGAATATACTGCAAACCATGTCTCATCTCTAAACATCTAGAGTTTTTTTCTCATATGCTGAGCAAGGGGAGTAACATGGGTCCCTGTGGTATCTTCTCTGTTCAAGGGAGCAATGACTCATCATTATCTTGTGAGTTTTCACAGAAGAGAAGGAATGGAGCCACTCAAGAGCTATTCTCTCTTGCTGGTAACTACAAATATCTCAGTGAAGTATCAGATTTGGATGTCTCAAAGGATAATGGTTAACCGAAAATAATCTGGATTTTAATTTCCTTTTTATCCATTGCTGGGTTCCTGCATACCCTAGATGGTAACATGACTTGTCAGGCTGACAGAAATGTAAAGCCTCTAAGTTGTTGGAGTGCCATGTTTTTTAGTGAATTTTCTTGGAAAATAATCAGTTTATTAGTTTGCAGCTATCAAGGAAATCATCACATATAGCTGTTTTTGTTTCTCAGCTCATTGTTTATCTGCACCGATAGAGAGAATTTATATCCAGCAGAAGCCATGTACCTTGTCAGCTTTTACTAAGCGTGTGTTGGTACCTTGCTGATTTTAAACTAATAACTGGTACTATGGAATGCTGTCATGACAGAGCAGTTGAAATTCAGGCAAACTGCACTTGCCCTCTGAGATACTATTTGTTTCTGTAAGAATGCAGTTTTGAGATTACCTCTGAGCAATCTGATTTCAAATTCCTCACAGCAATCACAAACCAATTCAGCTTTCAAATGAGTGGAGGCAAGTAGGATATATGAAGTTGTTATTTATCACAAACTGTACTGCCCTTGGGATTTTTCAGACATTAACATGGAGCCATGGTCTACCTTCTACATACAGCTTCTCCTTGGATGGATTCTAGGCATTCTCCAGGAATGAATGGCTGACCCATTCACACACAGAGCTCCAGCACAGGGCTCATGGACTCCTGCAATGGGTTCATAGGTCCAGCGCTTCTCTATACTCAGCACTGGTCAGTGTTTTAACAAGTTCTGAATATGGCTTAGTAGTTCCTCATTATCATGCTTTCCATTCTGAATGTCTTTCTCAGCTTGGACTTTCCCTCTAACATCTTTCTTTGTGATTTGTTCTCTTAGGTATCTTTATGGCTATGTACTTTATGTAAATCTACAATGATATTGTTTTTGCTTTCTTCTTTTCATCAGCCGTAAGAAAATATTTTCTGGTGTTTTCAGAAGGTTTCCTCACAGCCTTCCTCCTTTCCTCATCTTAGCAAAGTTAATGCTGAATTCCCTGAACCTATTCAAGTCTTCCTAAAGCAGCTTTCCTGTCCCTCTATGTTGTGCATGATTGGTCATAACAGCCTGTACTTCTCATAATGTCATTTCAAGTTCAAATGATGAAATTATGATTTGACGAGGCATTAGTTCCAGGGAAATGGTGATATTGAATCTGTGTTTTTCCACCATGTATTTAACAGAACAAAGCCAGTTTCAGGTTTTTAAATGTCATTTGGTGCTTCCTGAGTTTATACTTGAAATTTTTCTGCAGGCGTTTCATGTGCATGTAGAGCTACTTAATATAACCAGAGGCTGTAAAACAAAGACAAATGGAAATAAAAATGTGCCACAAAAATGGCAACTAAGAAATTGGACAAATTCTCAATCCTTTATGCCAGTAGTTTGCCTAAGAACTCAGTTAAGACTTTCAAATTTAGCCCAACATGATGAATTTGCCGAACATGCTGAGCAAGCTGGTCTCATCTTAAAGCTGATCCTGCTTCGAGCAGGGGGTTGGACTACAGTCGTCCTGAGGTCCCTTCACATCTGAATTGCCTTATGATCTTTTAGTGACTTAGTTAATGAGAAAGAATGATGGAGATATCAGTGAAACCTGGAATTTGCTGGCCCATGTGCTGTTGTGATTGTTAAGAGATACCAGTGCTCATGGGGGAACGTTAAAGGGTGTTTTGGTGCAACTAACTCCCTTGTGTCACCAGTTTTCTGCTTAGTTCCATTTCTTGTTACTGATGTAAGAAATACTTAGCAAGTCACAGAGCAGACTGGGAGCTTCTGATAAAACTTTCCTTTGCAAAATATGGAAGTGTGTCACTTTGAATTACACTTTTATTGAGCTATTATAGCATTACAATTACCTAGACTTAGAAAATAATTTTCTGTCCTAATCAAGATTTTCTGAACAAGGTCCTAATTTCACTCTGTAGTTGTACAAAAGCAATTGAGGAACCATTTTAAATTTTAATGAAGAGAAATGTCCTTCTTTCTAGGAGTTGATCTGCTTCTCTATGTGGTGGTGAGCTAAGTGGGCAAAGTTTCACCTTCTATTACACTACTGTCATCATCAGAAGGTTCACAGGTTTCAGCTGCTCCCATGCAGCACAACCACTGTAAGTTTCTTGAGGGATTTTCTGCAGTTGATCTCCAGAGGTAGTTTACTATTGCCTCTAGTTTCTGTGGATGGCCAGTGGTTTACTACAGTGACATCTTGAGCTCAATAAAATTACATTCCATGCACTTTCTTGCAGATTGATAGGTATAAAGCTTACACGAAGATCATGTATGACCACAGGACCTTGTACCTGATGTTATGTGGTTATGATCTTTGCCACACAACCTGTATAGCTGTTCTGGAGTGCTGGTTCATTAACAGTGACTTCACAGTAAAATTGTGCTTTTTTTGGTCAATGTTGTGTGCATAGCTCTTAGGCTGAAAATATGGAAGACGGTATAGTGAATAACAACTGAGGCCAATAATGTGAATCACTATGGCATTTTGAAGCTTGTGCAGGGCATAATTAATTAATCTTACAGTTTTTGATAGCATCCGTTTACTGTGTCATAGAAACAAGTTACTTGCTCATTATGAGCACCTCATGACTTACTAAAATTTAGTTTTGTCTCACACATCAGGTATCATAAAACTCAAAGTCAATGCCGTGCAACTGAATTGGGCATCTCTACACCTCTTTTCTTGCTGTTATTATTTCCTGAGGGAACACTTAGTGGTAAAAAGACAACTAATATGTCAAATGAGACAGTAAATTGATTCGTCATGTCAAGCTCATTTAAACCAACTTTTCAACTGCAATATTCATGTAATTTTGCACTAGTTTTTATACCTAAATCATAATAATCCCAAATTTACAAGGATATTGGCAAGCTGTGCATGAGGTTACACATCCATTGAGGCTGAGTTCCCCGTTCTGTGAAATTCAACACAAGCAAAGATCAGCCCTAAGAATTTACTTCAAACCTTTTCTGAAAACCAAAAAGTTAAGAATCTTGGGAAAGTCTTCAGAAGTGGATACTTATGTGATACAAACTAATATCCATTAAGTTTTGTAAAGATACAGCACATTAATTGCTTCTGGAATCTGAGCTTATCATTTGAGGAAACATTAAATTTTCTGCATGTGCATATTCCCTACCCATGACTACACAAAACTACTGGAAAAAATGTATCTGTTATGTTTCAAAGCAGAGATCTGTATCTATTTCCTGATTTTATCCATAGTTGCATCCTAATACAAATATCTATTCTATTTTGATTTCATACCCCCAGGCAAATGCATTTAACTGCAGTGCACTGGCTGAGAGCTCTGTTTCACATTCTGTACTAGGATATAAGGTTTTAAGAACATACAAAGTGTTCACTTGTGGATTCAATCATGGCAGTGTGCCTGGGAGCAGCATTGCAGCCTCTCCAGAGCAAACTTAAATGATTTAGTGTAAAATTTAGACTATAGCACAAATGAAAACTAGGCAAAAAATGTCAATAAAATTGCAAGGGAGAAGTAAAGACTCTTCTAGCACCTTGAAACATTAGCAATTTTATTCAGAAGAAATTGCAGTATATGCACACTTCTGTCGCATGAAAGGTCATGAATCTGCCTTCCACACTCAGTTGAGCTATTATATTAAATAAGAAAATTCACCCTGGCTGTGGCTGTACTTGTGTACATCCCTGTATGCTTCCCAAGGGAATATTGGAAGACTGGATGGCTGTAATATATTCTCTCTCACCCATGTACCCTTGCTAATCACAGCCCTTATTTGCCAAGAAAACAGACAAACAAACAAACAAACAAACAAAGTCGTATTCTTAAGTAATAACAGAAGTATTTGAGAACATCAAAAGTAATGCCAAACTCGGCTGAAGTTGCAATTACATGCTCCCTTCAACCAGGGTGCCCATATTTATGGGCACTCATACCTGGAGAGCTATCTGGGCCCTAATACTCCAACTCAATGCACGTACTGTTTCTCTGGCATGCCTACACTGATGCCCATCTGCTGAAGTGGCATCGTGCCACTTGCAAGGTAATAATGCAATTTGAGCCGAAGATACTTGCCAAGCACAAACAGGTTTGTAAGCTGAGCCTTCAAAACACAGTGCTGTGAAAGATCTTTCCCTCTAAGATCCCTCTGGGAAAACGCTCACCATGTTATTCCTATATGCATAGGTTTCAGTACTCAGTGCCATGTCTTTTCATATCAAGTATAAGATACACACAATGGAATGCTATTGTTATCCCAAAATAGACAGCGTTTGTTCTGGGCAGTTGGTGAGACTGAAGTTATAGAATCCCAGCAGCAATTAAGATGGTATTGAAAACAATAACAACAACAACAACAAAAATAATAACAATAATAATGGTAGTAGCATTACTACTACATTGCTCTTGATGCAGCTCTTGAGCAGCTAAGGAGTTAAAAACCTGATATTCATTACCCATTCTTAGCTGATCTTGTATCTATTGAACTTTCATTGTAATGAATCTTAATTTGTAATAAGGAAGAATTCAGTAATTTGCAGCCAAAGTAACAGTAACAGGCTGAGGTCGAAAGGCATCTCTGGAGTTTGTCTAATGCAACTCCTTTGCTCAAAGGTTGATGATCTAGAGCCAGTTCCTAAGGGCCATCTCAAGCTGGGAGTTGAGTATCTCTAAGGATGGAAACTTCACAGCCTCTCTGTACAACTTGCTTCAGTGTTTGACTGTCCTCACAGTAAAAAGGTGGGTTTTTATGTTTAAATGAAATTTCCTGTATTTCAAATTGTGTCCATTGCCTTTTGTCCTTCCACCAAATACCATTGGCCTAATTTACTTTTTGCTCTATCTTAAGGTACTCATACACACTGATGCATTTGTGTCTCAGCCTCTGCTCACAAAGATGCTCCAGTGCCTTAATCACCTTCTTGGCCTGTTGCTGGATGAGCCTCATCTCTGTCCGTATCTTTCTTGTACTGGAATGACCAGGAATTGACCCAGCACACCAGACGTTTCCCACCAGGGCTGCGTAGACGTAAAGGATCACCTCTCTCAACATGCTGGCAACACTATTCCTAATGCAGCATAGGATACCATTGGTGTTCTTTGCCATGAGGGTGCATTTCTGGCTCATGTTCAATTTGTTGTTCACCAGAGCCCCCAAGTCTTTTTTTGCAGAGCTGCTTTCCAGCTGGTTGGCCCCTAGCATGTACCACTGCACAAAATCCAGATGCAGGACTTTGCATTTCTCTTTGCTGAACTTCCTGTTCCTGTTGGTCCATTTCTCCAGCCTGCTGAGGTCCTGCTGAATGGCAGCCCAACCATCTGGCATGTCAGCTCCTCCTAGTTTTTCATCCTCTGCAAACTTGAGGGTGTTGCTCTTCTGTCACGCACTTAGCTAGTCACTTCATCACAGAATGCTATCAAGTTTGTGAAGCATGATATCTCCTATGCAAATACATTCTGTTTATTCCAAAACACCTTATATTTAATGTGTCTGGAAATGGCTTCTGGAATTGTATGCAACACTATTTTCCCAGGGACCGAGGTGAGGCTGACTGCTCTGTAGTTCTCCAAATCCTCCTTCTTGAAGATATATGACTTTTGCTTTCTTCTGATCCTCAGGAAGCTCCCTTGATCACCATGATCTTTCTAACGTAATTGAAATTGGCCTCACAGTGACATCAGCCAGCTCCTTTGGAACTTGTGTGGGCATTCTACCAGGTCCTATGAACTTAAGTTTGTCCAATATGTATAATGTTCATTAGCAAGATACTCTGCTATACTAGGTAAGTAATTTTTCCAGATTTTCCCACTGGTTCTTACCTGGAGGAAGCATATTTGGCTGTGTTGCCTCACAGACCATCATTCTTGGGTTGGAGCTTGCAATGGGTAGTTCAACTTACTGGAAACGTGATGAGAAGTTTATATTAAATAGATATAATATTATAAACATATCAAATGTTATGAAAATTAAAGTGAGTGCTTTAACTACTAGATAATCAACTAGTTATCTAGCTTGCTGATTTTTAGA
This sequence comes from Oriolus oriolus, assembly GCA_013400235.1. Lineage (NCBI taxonomy): Eukaryota > Metazoa > Chordata > Aves > Passeriformes > Corvidae > Oriolus > Oriolus oriolus. The sequence continues at coordinate 1,892,601 of VXBT01007277.1, read as the reverse complement.
TATAGTCACACACTTAGCCCTTCCTTGCGTATGCTCCTGTGTTTAATTGTTCCTCCTGTAAAAGTAAAGGTTACTAGTAAAAAGCAGGGTTAAAAAAGAGAAGCAGAAGCTGGATTCTCTCTAGTGCAGAATGTATAACTTCTAAAAGGAGTTCCATTTTTTTCAGGATCAAGTCCCGTATGCCACAATCTGACCTTTCTCAATCATCCTTATTGCTCATTATTGTAATATTCTTTTATCCTATATAAACTTCAAACCATCAAAACAAACTCAGTGAGGCACAGGAGGCTACAATGAAATGGGTTGTGCTATTCATGAAATGATGGGTCAAGAGGAGGAACGTTCTTGTGTATTCGTTTGCGATTTACCCCAGTGGTTTCAAGCTTGAGAATGTTATCCTATCAATAAGTCTTCTCCAACGTTAAGTTTTTGCAAGCTTTAAGTTTGCTTAAAAACTTCTATTTTGCCTGCTTTAAGTAAAAATTAAAGACAAATGTATATTTAAACTTTGGTAGCCATGGAATGTGAAAAGGGTAGTATAACTTTATATTAGTGTATGCATCTCCCTCACTAAAATTCAAGCCACTGAGCATTTAGGAACTTGCATCCTTGACTTTTTCTTCATAAAGACATTTCATGTTTTGAGAGGAGACACAGGATAGGCATATCTTCCCCGCATAACTTTTAATGAAATTTTTATCCTGCTTGGTTCTTTCAGATACTGACAAGCAAAAGCAAATTTCAAGACTTTTCTACAGTTTTGGTGTAGAAAACACCATTGTTTTTTCATGGCTCCATCACAGAAAATCTAGAACAAAACCCCATACATTAAAAATAAATCTGGACAGGAGAGTAACAGAGGACTGAACTAAAGACTGGGCAGGGCTTGGGTGGAGGAGTCACTCACCATATATAATAACTGGCTCTTCAGAGATGGAGAAGGGAAGACCCCTGCATTCTTTGTGGGGAATTGGATACAGACCCTTGATCCAGTGACTATGAAAGCCAGTTATTGAACACATTTCCAATAATGACAACTTTAGCAAGTGGAAAAAATTGTTTTCAAACAAGAAGTACAGAAAAAAATAACAAATTAATTTTTTCTGTATGTAATAATTAATGAAATTCCAAGATTTTCTTGCATATTACCTTTATTTAAGTAAAGGTGAGAAGATGACTTTGAAGTAAATGATATACAAAGGATGGGTTTTGACACACTTCTTGGACCTGTAGACTTGGTGTAGCCCAGATGACAGCACACATTCCTTTGTCTAACATGAATAAAAAGGTATTATTTGGATGCTCTTTAGCCTATCTAGAAGAAAAAATAGGAAGAGGATTGTCAAGAATTCTGATTAATTCAAACTACCATGTCAAATCATTAAACTGTAGCCAGTTTGGCAAGGGTCCAAAATGAGGAATTCTGCAAAGTTCTTAACTAGTACTTAAAATGGAGGAAAGGCATTAATGGAGGGAGGAAATTAGTCTGGGATAAAAGGAAGGGGGGTGGTGGTGATGGAAAGGTTAAAAGAAAGGGAAAAATATGACAGAAAATTATTTTGTTTAAAAGCTGGCATTTGGTATTTTCAAAGGGCAAAATGTATTTTTTGTTTTATGACAAATGAATGTAAAAATGTGCATGCCTTGTGGCCTAGAGGACAAAACAGTAGGATCAATGTTCTTTTTGTACTCTATGAAGCTTGAGATTAAAGTCCCCACTGATAAACTGAACATTCTTTAAAAGTGACCAGAAGCAAACAGTGTCTGTTTGCTGCTACTTTATTAGAAAGATACCACTGAGAATAGCTAAGAATACTATTTGATCTTAAACAGGTTGACCAAATTATTGCAGTTGGCTCCAGTACATGAGATGCCTTCTGCAAATTATTGTTTCTGGTTATAAACCTTTATAATATCTCAGAATGAATTATGTATGTATTTCATGTTTTCTTTTCTTTCATCAGCCTTGATGTTCTCATTTCAAGTTTCACCCTAGCCTCCTAATAATGCAATATTGAGGCCATTCAGACACTAATTATGCCTCCATGGCTTTCTTGAAATGACTAAATCAGCATCAGTTCTATAATTATCATTAGTAAGTTTGTATCTGTGCCTCACACCACATGAAAAGCACAACTTTAAATGATTTATGAATATATGCATCTGTAAAATCAAATGTGCTCTTTCTACTACCATACATACAAGAGGCATAGAGATACTTCAGACATATGTACACCTGTATGTATGTTCTCAACTTCACTGAACTCTGCTGGGTATCTTACACAAACACAGCCTGATTGTATAAAAATTACTGCAATGTTGTTTCCTTAATAGATCTGTATGAGAGATACCATCAAAATGTGTGTATTTAAGCATCCTGACTATTTAAATAGTACAAAATATAAGCAAGTGTTCATCAGACTTGATAATTTTCTAATTTTCTTTATGTTTATTTAAAGTCTGGCAATAATGACTGGCACGACAGAAAGAAGTATACGTATACAATTGCAATTCCTCTGTATTTTCATTGTTTCTCCCTTTGAATTATTGATGTTGCCAGTAGTCATTTGTCAAGTAAACAAATCAAGATACATATACTATAGTGTTACACTTCTGTATGTTTGTAAACTGTTTGTGCTGCATAATACTTACATTTCAAGTAAATGCAAAAGGAAAAGGTGAATACTCTAAAATAAATAATATTCCTAAATTTTTAATAACAAAGTTGTGAAGAATAATAAATGTACAACTTAAAAATAGTATATAAAGAGAGCTTATAGACACCTTTGAGTCACTTATACCCTACAGAATCACCCGTGTATTTGGGAGCGAGAAACATAAATATACCTACACAACACAGCATCTTGTAAGAGGCCACAGAACTTCATAGCCCAGTTTGGTCTCTGATAACAACTGGTTTCTGAATTTCTCTCCTCCCTCTGATCCTCTCTCCCAATACAGATTCTTTGTTTTGTATGAAAAGTTGTGCTGATCACTGGTATTTTATGACCTACATTATTACCCTCTAGGTAGCAGAATGATAGTGCCAAACTAATTATTGCATTGTCTAATTTTAAATCCAGGTCTAGCGAGATTAACAACTTGCACATTAATTCTGAGCATCAACAGTGCACCTAACATAATGCAGTTTTAAATGAAAGAAGCCTGCTCTGAAAACTTTTATATACTTTCATCTGGATCATCAGCTAATGTAAATTACTACAGCACCATTGACTTCAATGGAATTATGCCAGTCTTCCCAACTGGATGATTTGGCCTTTTTTTAAAAAATTCAGGAAATATGTCTGGTTTGAGCCATGTGAATGTCAGAGGGGAAAACACTGATTTCACTTATAAATGTAAGATCTCATCTACGTAAGCCCAGAACGTGTCTGTTAAACTCAGTGGATTAATTCCAGATTTTCATCCCTGTAAATGAGATCAGAATTGGCTTGATATGTGCTTTTGGTTCCTTGACATCCCCCTCCCCCAATACAAATACTCTCAGTATAGAGAAGGATTTTTCAGTTCTTCCTAATTAAAATCTAAAAGAAAAAAAAAAAAAAAAGATAGAAAAAGAAGGACATTCACAGTCATGGAAAGTGTGAAAACTGCTTTGTAGATAGGTAGAAAACCAGACTTGGCAGTGTGTCCTTACTTGCTGTTTCATCCTGCTAATTTTTGTGAAGAAACTTATGTGTTGGAAAAACATAGAAGCTCCCTGTATCTGAATGCTGTCAACAGTCAGGCAAATTTGGATCTAAAACGTAGTTTCAGATCCTAAAAAAAAAAATATTAATTTCATGTATTGAAAAGAGAAACAGTCCTGGAGAAGTGCTGAACCATGTCAATTTAGCTAGAAAATTAAATAATTGTGTAACACAGTGGGCATAAACTTTCATTTCATTGGAAAGCTGCTGAATTGAAAAGATTCTTAGACTATTTAACTATCAGTTCAGCTGCACAGAAAGAAAAAATGTTATCAAAAGTCCCCTCCCCACATATTTGGCATACTAACTGGCTGAAAACATGTAATAAAAACATTTAGTTTGGCACATTATATCCCCAGAATCAGAATCCTACACACCCAAGGTTAAGGTACTAATGGCATCCTCTGCATGGCTGCTGGAGGGCTATGTTGATCCCCATGATAATATTCTGCAGTACTTTGACTCATGTTTAATTCTGATTAAGTTGTGCAATTGTATCAATTTAAGGTCAAAGTCTTGAATAAATTCTTCTGTGAGAACTACTAGCAGGTCTTTTAAAATTAAAAGGACTCATGTGTTTAATGGTCTTATGAGAATAGAATTACAAACGATGATCTTTAAAATAAATTGTAATTTTATGGATACTTATCAAGAGAATTTATTGTATTGGTAATTTGCTATATTGTAAGTACTGCTGCCAGTTTAGTGACTTGTAACTGAAGAAAAGAATGCAGGCAGCTACTTATTTTTGTCCTTGCCTTTGGTACTGTTGATTTGAAGTGGGGAGAAGGTTTCTACAGGATATTTAAGGTTTGTGATGTCTTACTGTGCAGTAAGGATGACCTGCAAGTTGTCATGCTCTGGCCCTGATCCAGCAAAGCACTTAAGTGTGTGCTTAACTTTGAGCATTCCAGTTCCATTTACTGTAACGTGATTACTCATGCGCACAAAATTAAGCACGTACTTAAGTGCCTTGTTGACTGCAGTCAGTGCAGTGCGTTTAGCAAATTTGATCTTTCTAAGGAAGTTAAAAGAAGAAGGTACAAGTTAGCAAGATTTAATGGTTTTATTACACACAGTGGCGATGGATGCTCTTTCTAATAGTACAAAACCCAACAGTATTAATTTTGTTTGTTAAGTTCTTTGCCTCCTAAGTGAGACAATATGTTACTTGCAATGGAAGAATAGCATATGTAGAACAGTTGCGTTGCTCAGGTTATCTGAATAGAGATGTTTGAAGTCTGAATAGTTTTTTCTTTTTCCTTCTTCAAAAATGTAAAATAAACTTGTCTGAAATGTTGCTGCTTTTGCATGTTGAAAAGGTATTTTATTTTGAATATTAGATCAAACCTCATAAACATGACATTCTTAAAAATGAATACCTAGCAAGAATTAAAAAAACATTTCACTTGTTTGAAAAGCTGTAGAGAATGAAAAGCTTTAGAGAAGACTGAACAGATAGATTGATAATGTTATTTCAAGACTTAAATATACCCACATCAACACTAAAGGCAATATTTAAAACATTAATAATAAATTATTATATATATATATTTTATTATAGGTCATAAACCTTGTTTTAATTTTACTGTTAAAATAATCTCATACTGTGAAGATCAGTAACATGGTGTTTGGGTGTTACTTAGAGGAAGATATTTGTCTTAAAGTAAGGAAACTTTTACACATTAAAAGACAGAAAAAGTGAGTAAAAATTTGCTTCTAAAGCGACAGCAAATAAAGCCCTGTGGGTATTTTATCAGACATGCAGATCCTATAGCATGTAATTTTTCAAGGAAAACTTTTCATGTGCATGTGTGACTTTGAGCAAGTCCACTGTTCTGCTAAATTCCTTTTTTTCCTTTTGATTTCAAACTTGATGCCATTGTACAGTAAATGAGAGATTTCTTAATGTACACTTGCAGATGAGATACAAGGATTTTTTGATATCAAGTGCTTGGAAAAAGTACTTGGGAAAAAAACTGCAGTTTTGCAAGCATACTATTATTCGATTTTTACCGTTCCACTCCCTCTCCAAAATAAAGTGTTGGGGTTTTATATTTTTTCTTTCTAGGCACTGTCTAAATTAAGTCATTAAATATTAAGCATTATGTAAAATACATTTTGGTTATTGGTAATCATTAATTGTGGGCTCTCTAGTGGGATATTTACAGTCAAAATTTCATTGTAAGAACCTGTTTCCAGTTGCTCGTTAGTTTGTCAAACAGAAACAAATGGGCAGCAATTTTCATGCCAAATATCTGCCTTGGGCTATTTTTTCAAAACTTTCAGCAAATACGGTCAGCTGATTCTCAGAATGCACTGAGGGAAAATCTGGTTTGCTCATGTTAAGAAATTTTTGAAATATTTTGTTGACTACTTGCTTGCAGTGGGACTTGGTGCTTCGGAAGGCATGTTCCTCTTCCACCAGCCTATGAAAGTCTTCCTCAGTCTGGAGAAATCTGAGCCTCTGTAAAATTGTTTGCATATTTCATTTGCCACTTCTTCAAAGACTCTGTGTGCAGTAGGTGTATTTTTTCCTGGGGCTTGTAGATCTGAGCAGGACTTGCTCTCAGTTTTCTCTTTCCAATTGCCAGTGGTGCTAAATACAAAGAGAATAAAGGTGCCCATCAGATGGTTCTCCGTCTTCTTCCTGCAAATCACCAGAAACATGGAGTAGGAAGCAGCTTGACTGGAATTCAGAAAAGGGAGACCATTAAGGAAAGTGAAAAAAAAGAAAAGCAACAAAAGAAGATGTGTCCAGACGCAGGAAAAAGACACAAGTCAAAGGTCATAAAATGTGATGGTAGTTTAGGACAAGGACTTACGAGTGAGACTGGTACTAGAAAGGGGTGCAAATGGGAAGGATTGCAACTGAGTTATGGAATCAGGGAGAAAGATGCTGGCACCGAGGCAAAGAGAGTATTTGTAAGGCCAATAAGGAGTTAGAGACAGGAAAAAGAAATAATGTGTTTGTAGCTGTCATTCCTGTGTCTTGGTCTTATTGGACTATCAAATGTCTCTGAATCCTTCTGGCCTTGTGTGGGCACCTCATCCTCCTCTAGTTCAAATAAGGAGAAGGTGTTTTAAGTGAGAACAAGTTATTAATGTATTTGTTAAGTCAAACTACAGGGATTAGTGTGGTTTTTAACCAGTTAATGAACAACACTGTGAAAAACAAAAGACAACAGAGAATAAAAACCTTAAAAAACATTCAATTCTTTCCTAGAGTTCCCCAAGAGGGACTTTCTGTATTAAAGTTTGCTTTAAAAAAATGAGGAAATTGTAGTAAAAATGCATTTGTGACCAGGGTAAAGAGTATTAAGCACTCAAAATTCAAGAAATGCCAGAAGGCATATGTCTTGTCAGATATTTATGTGACAAACATCTATATATTGTTCTGTTTTACAGAGCACTTGCTAAATGAATATTTTTTGTTGGATATTGTGAACAACAACTTCTCCTCCAGGACTAAAATGGAAAATAGAAGTGACTTCAGTGGACCAATACTTTTATGATGCTGAAAACATCAATATTCAGCAAGATTGTAGAGAATGACCAATAAAGGGTTTGTCTAGAAATTTTTCTGAAAAAAAGGTGATTGATTAATACAGAAGTGGAAATGTACAAAGAAGAGAACAAAAATATTGGAAATGCTATCCCTTTAAAACCCCAGAATCTAAGCCAAAGTGGTTATGAGTTGTAGAAGTTATCTGTTTTTACACACAGCTAAAATGCAAAGTGCCTCTATGGACAGATGTTCTCTATATAGTTTTTTTTTCCCTGACACAGTCAGGAATGACACTAAATATGGTCATAGAATCATAGAATGGTTTGGGTTGGAAGGGACCTCAAAGTTTGTCTAGTTCCAATTCCCCTGCCATGGGTAGGGACACCTCCCACTAGAACAGGTTACTCAAAGCCTCACCAAACACCTTGAACACCTTTGGGGATGAGGCATCCACAGCTTTTCTGGGCGATCCATTCCAGTGGCCATTTTTTCACAGTAAAAAATCTTTTCCTAATTTCTAATCTAAGCATAACCTCTTTTAGTTTGAGAGGTCAAGTGATGTTTTTTTTTAGATTAGGTACTGTCCAGTACCTAAACCAGCAGGCTGTGTGCTAAGGAGTCCAGGAAGACTTTATGCGTTCCTGGCTTAGTCACTGACCTAAGGCTTAGATGTGTTTGAAGTGAAACTGTGCAGAACAGTGGTGTGGCTAGAAGGAAGGATTTCATCCCTTGCAATCTCCCAGGAAGAATTTATAAGTAACATGTAACAATATTTGGAATGTATTACTCCTCTGTGTTTAACCATTGTCCCATTGTTTGCCATGGGCCTTTCATATGACATTAGTTCAACTAAATGTTAGTATGCAAAAACAGAGACAATTACTTACAATCGATATTTATAAATGCTTTAGGGCCACACAGATGTCATTGCCTCTTGGAATCTGAGCTCCAGCTAGCTGAGGCATTGCACTCATCCTGACACACAAAACTATGGTCTGAAAAGGCAGCAAGTGAACCTTTAGCTGCAGAGACTGGAGTTCTGTACGATGACCACTCTAGTCAGAGAGGCCCAGGAGGGGCTATCCTGCCACATACATTCTGGAAAAGTCCCAGCATGTAGATCTGGAGCCACCTCAGCTGCTCAGTGAGGATTCAGGTGGTATAAACATCTGATTTGAGTTGTCTGAGCTCTTAAACAGATTGTGCTCCTCACAAAGGAATAAAATAATGCATAGAGTCACCAGTGACCAAAACGCCAAAAAAGAGCACTTGCAGCCTGTTTATTGCAGCACATTCTAGTAGGCAATGACAACTGTGGCTGCCCCACATGAAGTCTGAGAGTGGGAGACTGGAGGTGTTTCCCAGCACAGAGGGAGGGAGACAGGCAGAAGGCCTTGCCCTGGAGGTCTGCACTGCCAGCACACAAGGGGAGTATAGGTGCTGCCAAATTTCAGCATTAGAAAAACTCAGACATTGTCTGCCATTTTGAAAACTTGCTCTCATTTGCAAATAAAATCCATATAATTAAAGTCACTAAATAATATATCGCTGAACACTGTTGTTTATATTATAATTCTTAAAAGCCTTTACTAGACCTACCAAGTAGAAACTAAAAAGTTCACATGCATAACATCAACACCCCATAGGAGCATAGTTGTTTTTGTTCTTCGTTTCTGTGATTTTTGTTTTGTTTCCACAATTCAGTTGGTTTAAATGTTATTAATCTAGATTTGCTGAAAAGGTCTGTGAACCTTTCAAAGAATCTGGTCTGAGTTCGGAGTTTGTAACAAAACCTGAAACCAGGCAAGTTTTATGTGGTTTTGAATTTCATTGTAAACGTTTCACCTAGATGTTGAAATAGGCTCCAAGTAACACTCCCAGTTTGATAGTCTGTGAGAATTTCCCATTCAGATGGATACGGACTGGTGGCATTTTAAACAAAGAGTGGAATTCATCCACTGTACAGATGAGTTGAACAAGGCCTTCACTTCAGATCTCAAAATAAGAACTCAATATAGTATGTCTTAGGCTGACCTTCCGCACAGAAATGAATGTCAGCCCATACAAACATATGCTGCATGCCTATTGTTTCAACTTACGCTATTTTAATGTGGTAGGAGAAGCCCCAAGAAAATAAAAATATAGGTATATAAAATGAAAATACTGAGGTTAATGCAATACAAAGATTAGTAAATACAGTTTTTATTGGTCAGAATTTTAAAAAGCACTTGTGCTTATCGACTAATGCCTTATGGTAATTGCCAGTTGTTGTTTTCCTACAGGTACAAGTCACAAAACTCTGTAACTGTGCAAGAAACTCATCTTCCACTTGAGAGAAAAAGTGTATAGTGCCATGACTGGGGAAACAACAGTGGGAAAAGAATCCAGATGCATAAAGTAGCAAAGACAAAAGAATCCTTTTTGTGCTTAACAATATGATTTTTAGACCAAGCTCATGACCTTGGGATCGTGATGACTTATTTTCAGTGCCTGGTGCTGGCAACACTAGCAGAGGCAATATGCTGTGCTGCAGATTTCAGCATCAGAGACTTCTAAATGTAACATGTATAGCTGGGTCAAATTAGTGAATACCAGAGGCTACTGATGTGTTACCTGCATTTGGAGCAGTTGTCTGCTTGCCAAGGCGGCTGCTTAATACCCACAAGCTCTTGTAGAAGGGACGATGAGCAGCTGTGTGCACAGGCAACGGGCTGACCCAGGCTCTGGGCCTGTTGCTCAGAGCCACTCGATGCTGAGGGCAGGGAAAAGGTGGCAGAAGAGCATGGTGCAGGCTGGACCACAGCAGGTACTGTGGCCGGGTGTCTCGCCTGCTGGCTGCTCTGGGCAGCTGTCTAAAGCTATTTCTATAGACTTCTGTTGCTATAGCTATGTTGCAAGTTCTAAAAATAGCTCTTTACATCCCAAAATTCAGTTTAACCGTGTTTTCCTGTGTATGTTTTGTTTTACCTGGAACACTCTGGGAAGCAAAAGCAGTATCTGCTCCAAACCAGCTCCTTGTTTCAGGACACTTTTGTTATTCCACCAGCAGTGCTTTCCTTGTGTAGCAGTGCTAGAGTTATCCTCAGCTGTCCAAGTGAGCCAGGAACATCTTCGATATTCTTAATAAGCAGAAGTCTGTCTAGCCCTTTTGGTCTGTTCCTTTTATTTCCAATCTTTAGGCACAGCTTTGTCACCCAGGCTGGCTATGACCTCCCAAAAGTGTGAAAGGTACCTATTTTCACCAGCAAGTAAAAATCATTTTAGATTAACTAAATCACTTCATGGACAACATCAACCAGACAGGCCTTCCTGTCGTTTCTTTTCCTCCTCCATTACCCGGGTAGGATAGGGACTGGCTGACAGCTCACAGCAGCTTCTGCTGGCAACTAGTTCAGTGTTTTATTTAGGCCTACTATATTACTGCAAAGAGAAACAGATGGGAAACGAGCCTATTCCCACTCCTCCAGATGCTAATCCCCTGGGACTGGTCTCCCCTGCCTCCTCCAGAGCCTTAACTGCCTCTACATCTTCCATTTTTACTAAGAAAATTTAATCAGTCTCCTCTATATTCAGGACGGACAAACAACCCTCCCAAGCCATCCTTAACTCCACAGCAGGACAAGGAAGAGAGGAAGTGAAACCACTCCAGGACTCTAAACCAAAGCCCAAGAACAGCATCCGGACAGCGTGGCTTCTCCTCCGTTAGAAGGTAAAAATGCTCTGATAGTCCCACCAGGTGCAAGCCCAGGAATGTGGATCTGTGTCCTGGGAAGCTCTCACTCCCCCTTCCACAGCTGCGGTGACAGGGAAGTGGGCGCGCAGACGTGTGCGGGGATGGAGCGGGGAGAGCAGGGTGCCGGGCAGCACCGGCGCACAGGGTTCGGCCGCGCCGGGGAAACCCGTGTGCGAGAGGCAGGGCCCGGTCTGTGCCGCCCTGCCACGGTCTGCCTTCCCTGCCAGCACGAGGAGGCTGTAAAGCCCGTCCAACAGCCCCCCCCGGGGAATCCCTCTGATGCAAGGGGAGTCCCCGGCAGCTGTGGGCCGGGGTAGCTGAGCTGGCTCCCTGCCATCCCCCGCCGAGCCGGGTTGGGAAGTGCGGGGAGAGGGAGGTGTGGCTG
>VXBT01007277.1:1805507-1868622 GCA_013400235.1 Oriolus oriolus | reverse complement strand
AGCCTCTTGGTCTTACCCTGCCACTGTGAAACTCTTTTTTATTTGAAATGTAGTAAACAGAAAAATAGTGAGCTTCTGAAACGCAGAAAACTGCCATTCTGCGTGGTTTTACTGACATCTCTACCAGCACATATGTAGTTCTATCTTCTGACTAAGATCAAGGCTGTAATCACTTTAATATCTGTTGTGTCCTCTACCAGGTGACCTGCAGTTGTTTATTGTAAAGATAAGGACCCCTGATATAATAAGTTATTTCTTCTCTAAGTCAGATCTTATAGAAAATACTAACCATAAAGTGAGGAGAAACTTGTGCCCACTTAATATGCTCTTGGGGTGCCAGGCTCTCTGGATCTCAGCTCGTGGGTACAGTACTGGCACTGTCAGATGCTCAGCTGGAAGCAGTTCTGGAACAGAGCTGGGTTTGGGTGTAATCCCTAAGAGCTGAGAGTAAATACAGGAATCACTGTAGCTTGATGTAGCATTGAGCACTACAGTTGTATTTATTTTGCTGCTAATAAAATGGCAGCCTACTTTGTCATTAAGAAGCTTGTCTTTTTGAAATAGCAATTGAGGTGCAGTACTGAGCGTTTGAGTTAGTGGAAAGAGCTAAGAAATAGATGAGTTGCATTCCTGACTGTGGGTGGAAGGATGGTGAGTAATACATGCCTTGGCATGGCATCTGCCAAAAGCACTTTTTTCTCTTCCTCACTCCCCCCCCCCCCAACTACGCTGTTCTAGGTTTGAAAGGTGCAAGGTATTCTGATAAGCAAAGGGGAAAAAAAAACCAAAAGGGAAAAATACTTCCAAGCAAATCACTATAGCATATCTCAGTGACGGTGCCCCACACTTAATTTAATTAGAAGACAACTGCACTGGAAAACTGGTCATTTTAGTCGTAGTTAATGGCTGGTTCTCTCCTGCCCCCACTCAGAACCGATTATATGCCACGTTGTATAATGTAATTTCTACAAGAAAATTAAGTATGGATAGGCACAGTAGTATTGTGTAGTTGCAATTATGAAGTTTTCATGAAAGATATTAACTTACCATTTAACTATGCTTTTAGAGGAGAAAATAACTGTTTTTCTTCTGTTTTTCTTTTTCCTGTATTGAACAGAAAAAAAAACCAGTAGCAAACTGGGATATTTTCTAAATTTTGTAAGCAGAAAACTGGATAGCTGTTTATATATTTATTATGTGGTAGGAAGGCACTGACGGAAGTGAAACCTTGTATATGCATGTTTCTTATAGCATAACTATTTTCAGGAGGGATTTCTGTTATGTTGTAATATAATTTACTGGTGTATTGTTTCTGAAATGATATGGGTAGTTCAGTGCTCGATTTCAGGCAAGAAAGTTTCCTAGTTAGCTGTAGTAAGACTTACTTGTTGTTGGTAGTAAGATAACAAGGATAAAAATCATGTATGATTTAAGGAAAAAAAATCTATTCATTTGCATTTGTGCACCAAATTCCACTTGGTGATGGGTTTGTTGGGCTGAGCTATTAAATGCTCTGTGGACTGTGTTTCAACTAGTGTATGATTGACTAGGTATATTAGAGCTTTTTACTTACTGCCAATGCAAAATTTGACCCTGGTTTTACCCTGAGATGTTTTTTCCTTTAAAAATATCCAGACTTCATCAGAGTACTCTAGGGGGTGATAAAATTCATTGTTGTTATTTGTAGGGTGTGTCTCCATGTTAGAGTAAGAGTAACTTATTGAACTGATGATGAATAGATTTTATTTTCTTATGTTGATTCCAAAGTTCAACTGTGGGAATTGATGTATCATCTTAAAATTTCAAATCTACATTTTATGCACTGTGCCAAAGCACCCATGAGCTCATTAAGCAAAGACTTTTTCAATTATATCTTGTGTTTATGCATGTATTTATACTTGACAGGAATCCTTTAGAGGTTTGGTTTGCTGTATTAATGCTTACAGTGTATTAGAATACATAAAATATGCTTAAAAAAAAAAGAAAAAGAGTAAGTACTGCTTACAGATCTAGTGCTGGTAGCTTCCTCTGTATTTTGTAGCTGCTGAGCAGCTCCTTGGCCAGACATCCAGCCTCTAGGGGGCACAGCAGTAATCTCCTCTGCCAGACCCTCACCCGCACAATCATCTGCGCAAAGTTTTAATGCTGGCACCAACAAAGAGAATTCCATGTGTGTTGCATTAAAAAAATCTCTGTATTCCACATTATTCTTGGAGTTTTGCTACAGTAAGTGATTTCCTTTTATTTTCTTTTTCGTTCTTTAATCTGGGGAATGTTTCTGTATTTGCTTTTTTTTATTCCCTAGTGGTGATCTTTATGAAAGTAGACTCAAATCCACTGTATTGCTGACTTGCTTTCTTCACCTGATAGAAACATTTCTTCAGGTATGCACTGCTCTTTGCTGTAGTAAAGACTACAGAAGCCAGTGCAGAGTATTTGAGACTCCCACAATTAGGTACTAAAATTTATTAGGTACTAAAACCTGGATAATAAATAATCCAGGTGGGATTAAACCCAGTTAATGCTACTCCAGTTGCCTAGGTTCAATTGCTCAACCCTTTTCTTTTGTGAGATGCCATATTACAGTTTTTAATTCTCTTATAGATTAATGTTACTAATGTTGATATTTATGTGAAGTCATACTTGTTCTGCAGTTCACTGTGATTCTCTACTTTAGTATAGCACTATTAGCAATCAAGTTTTCAATAATTCAAATTAATCTGATAGTCTGCTTCAAATTTTCCTTAGACCTACTGATGCAGAATGAAAAAAGCAAGTATTCCTGGATTTGGCACCAGAAATAAAGACATCCCCAGTCCATAGTTCAGTTTTGTTCTAAGAGTGTATGTTTAGGGAGAAATGTATATTTAAGAAAAGTTCATTGCACAGAGTGTCATTAACCACATAGACAACTTTTCTTAGAAGTGCAGTGGTATCAGATGGGCAATTTCTGCTTGAGAAATTGCATGAATACAGCATTTTAGCTACAAATTTAATGATGAATGATAAAGCTTTACTTCATTGTTGGGTTTCTACATTTCTGTGCAACGTAAAAACGGAGGAAGGTTTTGGTCTTGTTTATTTTGTTGGTCACTTTGCTATGCTCAGTTCCTATTTTTCCTAACCTTTTCTTCAAAAATAATTAAAATAAAAGTTGTTTGGTATATGAAGTGTATCGTGTCTGCTGTATGGGTGGTACTAGGCCAAATTTTGTTGGGGAGGTTTGACAACAACCTGTGAACAATTTGGAATATTTAGGTAGTATGTTCCCATATTGAAACAATCCCATTTCCAAAGTTTTTCATTGCTTCAAAATGTCAAAGAGCTTTTGTCAGTCTAAGTATAATGATAGTTTATGGAGATGCAGGGGAAAAATTTCCAAGACAGAGTACAATCTGTGGAAGTGCTAGGTCAAACTTTTATGTCTTCATCACCTGTGACCAGCAGACAGTTAACTTACTGAAGAAATAACTGTGACATTGTTTTGTGATTCATCTAATCCACTTTCTCCCAGGGGGCTGAGACAGTCACTAGTGTGTCACTTCAACCTTGGCACACACCCAGGTTTGCAAACTTGGTTCTTCATTCGTTGTTGTGGGGTGCAGCTCTGCAGTAAAACTGCCGAACATACTGAAACCTCAATAAAAAAAGGAGGTGTAACACCTGGAGGGTGTCACGGTCAACTGCTTTACAAACCTAATCTTTGCAGGGTTAGGTGTACTCTTAGAGTAAGCTTCAGCTGTCATGGAAGTAGGCTGGAAATATAGTTAGAGTATCTGTTCAGTCTTAAATAACCAAGATTTTTGATGACAGAGTTGTTTACAGTCAGACACTGGCCCTGCTGTTCTGCCTAGTAGGGAGCACTCTTTTGTTTCCTAATGGCTCGTAGAGGATTGGTATCATCCAAGTATATCCCTTACTGTTATCCTCCAAACCCAAATATCCTGGGCCTTCCTCTTCCATCCTATCGAATTTGTGGCTTTTACAACTTGTTCTAAAAGCCAAGACTAAATCAGGCTGTGTTGAATTTAGTGGGGGGAAGGAAGCAAGTCCTAGAGCCGGAAATGTCCCCATAAGGGACACAGTGCCTGGGTGCTGGAGGGATGCCTGCTCGAGAGCCCCTGCCCACATCACCTGGGGCATTGTGGTGGCAGGCAGAGCTAGCTGACTCTTGGATGGTTCAAAATAGCAGGAACAAATGAGTATGCTGTGAATGAACTGATACAGTTTATAGAATTTAAAAAGAAAAAAGAAAGTTATGTTGGGAAAATAATTCAAAATCAATTTTCATGGGGAATATTAAAGCACCAAGCAATTCCAATGTAAGCTGAATGACAGGCCACTGACTTTGGTTGCTGGAAGTGTATGTGTCATGTCTTTGGTCTGAATTTAGAAAAATGTGAATTTTGTCCTTGTGGTAGAACACTGTACCTCTTAAACATAGGACAGGGGAGAAGAACAGCAAAGGAGTTTTTGGTTTTTTTTCACTCCTGAACAAATGACAGCATGAGCAAAGCTACCTTGATTTTAAAATCCAGGCTCCAAATCTCTCTTTAAATCATTTTTAATAGACATCAAGTTATAAATCATCTAAGCAATTACATGAACACAGAAGGAATGGGGCCTAGCCTCAGCTTCAGCCCCAGATGTTTCTTGACTACAGTAATGGCCCAGCCCAGATATTTACAGCTTAATTTCTGGTCATGTGCACTTGTCCATAAATGGTTCCTTTTCCATTTCCAGTTCAACAACTGAACCACATGTAGTAGAGCATGATTCAAATCTGAATGATGGAAAAATGTGAATAGAGACAATTTACCTTTGGAAACTTTCAAGTCCATTTCCAATATATAAAATGTAAGGTAACTCTTGAACATAATAATAGATTGGCCCCCTTTCAAATGTTGTGTTCTTCATTTTTTGTCCGTAGTTGTATATAAAATCTGATTTTATCCATTCCCGTTTTTTAATTTTTTTTTTGTTTAGCTGTACTACAGTTCTGAGCAGAGACCTTTTTGCCTCCTTTTAATGCTATGCCATCTAGCACGACTTACATTGCAAGCCAGTGCATCTAACCTCGCTGCTCTCTCCATTCCTGTCCTCCTTACTGCTCCTCCCAAACAAGCCCATTGCTTGAAACTAAACAAATTGAAAATAATGATTGGTAACCATCTGCTGTGCTGAAATTCCACGTACAGCAGTTAACTCCATTTTACAAAACAACTTCAATCTAGTGAATTACAGTGCAGTTCTTGGTGGCAGCAGATAGCAACAAGCAGTTTCGAGTTCCTCTAGACAAAGCAGTTAACGTAGGGAGTGTTATGCAGAGTCATTTGGTGGTGTTGGGGTGCTGGGGGGATACTTGTGCCGTCAGACAGTTCAGTGTAATGCATTTGAAACTAGAGAGAGTCTGACCACAGCCTAATTGTTTCATCTGATTAAAAAAGGGGCTGGTGCATAAAACTGTGCTGACAGGTGATCTTGCAAATCTGTACCCTTTAGTTTGGTTTTCTGTTTCTGCAGCTGAACACAATGCAGTGAGGAACGTGTTCGGCTTTCAGTCATTTCCACGTGCCTTTTGGAGTGCCCAATGGAAACCTCAACCAAAAATTAGGTTGCGTAGCTGGTCAAAATATATTGAAGAAAAATAATTAATCATAGGTTTTCTGTTGGAGAAACTCTTTTATTGATACAGACCTGTAGCAAGAAGCACTCTGAGAGTGAAGAACTGCCAGTCAGCAGACGTTCAAATAATGACAGACTATGATGTAATATTAAAATAGGCACCATTATTATGTGTGTTTTTAACTCAATTTCAATTATTTGAGTTTAGGTTTTGATTGTGTGTAAAGAAAGTTGCTTAAAATGAGCAGTATATTGAGTTCAAAGGACCCATACAGTTCATAAATTCTCTGGTGTCTACTGGATTTTTCATCAGGGAGACTTCCAATAAAAATGATCTATTTTAGAAATAATATTGTTTAGTAGGTTGAAATGTGGTGTAATAAAATTAGACCTTCAGTCTTCTAAAGTTACTACTTAGATGGCACCCTTGGGATGGTAAAATGGCTGTATAAGCAGATGAATCAGACAGTTTCACTGATGGATACATTTGTCAGTCTCCGTTACAGATATAATATATTCTTATATCTGTAATCCTGACACTGTTACATCCAAATGAAATCAACATGAGGTTGTCATCTTTAAGCAAATATGTTAAGTGTTGTCTTTTGTGCTTTGGATTTGAAAGAAAGGGGCCCAAGGGAGCCAGCATCATGCAAATGGAACAAATCCCATTTCTTCTGAGCTGTGCTGTTTCCCCCTTCATGGCAGCTGGCTGTGTTATCTTTGTGTGTTTCTCTGAGTGCTGACAATTCTTTCAGTGATCTAAGTTAGGGCACATTAGAAAGTGGAAGCAGCTGTCTGTCGTTATACTGAGAGACGTGTTTGCTCTACTGCAAAGATGAAGGACCATGAATCCTTGACACACTCTCTCCCCCCTCCCCCTTTACTTTCCAACATGATCAACATTCAGACGCACAGATTGTCTGCTTGGACAGTTTTTTGTTCTGACTGACAGCATCTGGCATAGACAAATTTAAAAATACATAGCATGCCATGCTTGGAATTGGAACATCCCTTCTTTATTAATCTTCTCATTTAAACCATTCATTTACATTTCAAGAAAGGTTACAGCTTGATGTGGTTGAAACATTTATTTTAAATGAATAACCTCCTAATGAAATACCTCGAATGAGCACCAAACAGTCAGTGTTTATTAAAAATTACACCTGATTAGTATGGCCTTGGAACTGTTGTGAAGACATAAGATTTCCCCATTGTCTCAATCCATAATAAAAAAAAAAAAGAAGAAAAAATGTGTAGCATGTATAAGTGTAATCTTTGCTTTTTTTATTTTTAACCACAGAGCTAAATGAGAGTAGTGTTTTCACTTGCAACCCCCCATCATTTTCAAGAGTACGGTGTTATCAAGCAGTAGCCTTTAAAATGCTATTTGTCTAATTAAATCTGATTTTGCTTGAACAATACATTTAAAGGAAATGCCTAAATAGTGCTTTGTTTTGTTTTATTCTGCTAAGGCATTTATGATTTGAGAGACAAGATGCTTTATGAATTGATGTAATCTGAAATCCTATATATATTTTTTTCTACTGGCAAGTATTAACATATTTGTATACAGTACTTTACTAGTAAAATAGAACTGAAATGGTGGACCATCCACTAAAATGTTTATGCACGTGCACATGCACATATGCACACGTACATTCTGTGCACTCTCATCTTCATGATCCAGGTTAGCAATGCAGACATGCTTGTCTAGCATTTATGTAAAAATAATATGAAAATTGGCTATACCACTCAGAATATGGACTTGAGTCCATGAAGGGAGGGGGAAAAACCTCTTCTTGTACTAGGCATTTTAGATGCTTTATTGGATTGCAGCTTTAACTATTCGCTGAACATAAAAAAAAAAAATCTTCCTGAAGGAGTTGTGGGGGTGGGGGGGGGACACCAGTATTATAATAAAATAGAAAACTGTTCAAGTGCTTGGCAGTAAATATGTAAAACAAGTATCCTGGCTTATTTGGAAAGGAAAGAGAAGCTGTAGCAGACAGGCTCAATTAACAACTGTAAGCAGGAGAGGACTTGTATTCCTTCGGTAAATGTAGAAGAGGTCATTTGCTTTAGGATAAAATCTGACAAATTTCAGATATAGGCATAAAGGCTGGAATAAATATGACAAAAGATTTTCAGTTGCACATCAAGCATTTTCTATTTGCAATGGCCATTTACATTTTTTCTCAGTGAATAGATTTCTTTTTTATTAATGTTTTCCTGAATAATATGTTCTTAAATTAATTGACTGTGAAACAAGCATTTTGGGACAATAGGAATTATAATACAAGCTCGAAATATCATTTTGCTTTTTTAAAAATTCTTTTAGTAATGCCTAATCTATTTTTCTGAAGGAAGCGGTAAGGTGATAAGTTTCCAGCACAGCTTTTACTATGCTAGTTATGTGTAATCACAGAAGTGAAATGAAATTTTATTTTAAATGAAATCTCAGTTTTTCCCCCACAAACTGTTCCATTTATGTGATAAACTTCTATTTTTATTTATTTATTTTTTTAATGACTAGTTATAAAGGCTTGTACAGATATGCATCTGTAAGCAAACTGGGAATAGGTTAGAGAACACAATTCCCTGGTGTAAAAGGCAAGGTTTAGCAGTAATGCTTTTAATCTGGACTTGTAGAGGATTCGGGAGCATCCATAGATCTGCTTCAGTAATTACCATACCCCAAGTGGCACTGGAAGAGACATTTGCCTAAAAACTTGATGTCTTCATTACACTGTTTACATTTTAATTAGAAACATGAAAATTAGTGATTCATATGGACAACTATAGTTTAAGTGGGTTTGCTCACCCTCCAATAAATCAGAGGGGAAAAAAAGGAGGGGGGTGGGAGAAAAAAAGGCAACCCCACAACCTGCATCTACAAGCAGCAAATCCTCTCAAACCTTACAGTTGTAATAAGGAGTTTGCTAGGAATCTTTCATGGGAATAATGTGTTAGTATTAGAAGCTGGTTAGAATGTGGCTTGTATTTTATCAGAGAGGAAATTTCTATGTAAATCAGAGATTGTTATTTTAAAGGTAATGCTAATTGCACTCAGTGTTACATGCATGTGATTGGGGTGTGTGTGGGATACACGTAGGCAGCTTCTGTGTGTGCATAAATACGTACATTGTAGCTATATTAAGGAGGAGAATTGGTGTAGGAATATTTTGGCAGTGCTGAGCACTACGTATGGCTGCAGAGCAGCCAGTTTAGCCTGTTTCAGTATGTCTCCATAAATACATGTAAACATTAGTATAGCTGCACACAGAGATGCATGTATACAAGTACACATGTGTGCGTGCACAGAGGCGAGTAAGGAGATGTGGATAATTTCCCTCTGAATTTTGCATGTACCTGTCAGCACCAGTGGCCTAAAACCATTCCGTCCAGGAGTGATGGGGAGAAGCAGCGGTGCCTGTCAGTGTCCCTGCCTGAGTCAGCAGCATGTCCACTGCCTGTGCCGGGCGACAGTCACTCATCCAGCCCTGCCCTCCCCGGGGGCCGCCGGCCTCCTCCGCACCAAGGAGAATGACCCCTCTGTCTGGCACGCTCAAGATCCCGAATCGCACCGCATCGGTGTGCGAGTTCAAATCCCTACTCCTGAAGGCAGAGCTGGGATTCCAGCTAATGACTCAGAGATACAGAGGGTCAATGCACTGGTGATCTGGAGTACTGAGCCATTGCACCAGCTTAGTTGTACTTTTTTTTTTTTTCCCCCTCCTTCCATAACTTACTGTCTTACCCTCCATATTTCCATCCCCATTCCCTTATGATAAAAGTGATGATATGCAAAATTGCATTTCTTCTTTTAGGAATACTTAATGGGTTGTATTTCTTCAGATTTCAGTTTGATCCACTCGAATTAATTTGCCTGGGGGGACATGGGAGAATTGTTTTCTATGCTATTAACTTTGTGTTACGTTAGTTCCATATAGGCTGTTTTGGACATTATGCAACTAATACATGGATAATCAATTTTTTTGAATGGGAGAGCAACCCTCAGTAGCAATAAGTAAAAACTTGATAGTTAATATTAATGTTTTTTTCCTTTAACCAAAAATAAGGAAGTTTCCTTCTCTGTTGCTTTTTTTGTTGGATTTCTTTTTGTTGGAATCCTTAAGATTTGTAAGATAATCTTTTCCTCAATTGTCACGCTGCATTCCATTATTTTCTTTTTATATACATAAATTTACATATATATGTTTATAATTCTTCCTGCGTACCTCAGATTTTTAGACATTACATGATATACCTCAGAATAAGCATTTTATGAAGATGTTTCGCGTTTACAAATATGAATCACATTTTTGTTCTTTCATCGTTCAAGTGGTGTTTTTGAGCCAAAGAATAAGTAAACCCAGGTATGCCTTGTGGCTATTTTAATGCTTTATGTAAGCATTTCACATGCCAAAAGTACACAATAGTGTCTCTTTTTTTGCATTTGTTATACTGTAAAATAATATATCAGTTTATGTCAAACAGTTTCATACGATGTAAAGATTTGTTTTCCTTTTTCTTAATTTTTTATCAAATGTTTTTAACATTGTCTCACATTCCTGGTAATTCAGAGGCACTCCAATGAAGTAACTTGGGTGCACACTTTGTAGTGCGATTGACTTAGTGACAGTGCTATGTCTTTATTTGTTCTGGTTTTTCTTTTCTTTTTTTTTTTTTTTTTTTTTTTTTTTTTTTAANTTTTTTTTTTTTTTGCTTTTTAAAGATGTCTGTTTGGGTCTAGCCATGTTATAAATGTGACTGAAGAGAACTGTTAACATCTGCAGAGACAGAAACATGCTGCCTGCTTGTACGTACTGCAAAATTCTAATAGTTTTGTGCTATCTGTTAAATTCAGCGTGCTTTTTGCATTGTGGCACAGAACAGTTGTGCTGTGAGGGAAGCTGGCTGCCTGCCAGCCATCGACTATGAAATCCCGGGTACCTGAGAGCTTATCAGTTCTTTTGATTTGTAAAAGAAAAAGTGATGAAAATGTTGGTAAACTGCCATGAAGGTTTAAGGCCGCTGGAATAAGGAGCCGTGTAATCAGATTGGAAAATGGAGCTTGAGATTCTCTGCATGTGAAGCAGTCGCCTGTGGACCTACCGAGATGCTGTGCAAGTGCCCGAGCTGACCACTTTGTTAGCAAATCAGCTTGTTTGCTGCAGCAGCAGGGTAGAATAGGCTAGTCCTTGTGATGGTACGTAACACAGGTAATATCTCTTGCTTTGCACAATGTAATCAGCTTGCAATTAGCTCACTCTACATTAACCTTCTTGATATTTTTCTCTTTCGTAAGACTGTGCACTTTAAACAATTAACTATAGAAAGTAATCCTTCAAGCAAATCAAAGCAATCCTTTAATTTTATCACCCTGCTGAAAAAGTATCAGGTGGTCAACTGGTCTTCATCAGCTGCTGGAAATTCTCAGGCTCACTGTAGCGTGGAGAGGTTCTTTAACCCATTCACATTTAGAAAAATGTCAGGATTTTATATTTCTCACATAATATAATGCTGCATCGTGAAACTGCAATTGGAATTGTTTTAATGAAAAGCCTTGGGAGAGCCCTTTCACATACAGACAGCTTTTACGCTTCTGTTTGTTTAGGCATTTCCATACACTACCTCTCAGAAAGCTTTGATGACACAGCCACTTGTACTGATAATTCCACTGCTTCACCTCCAGTGAACTTGATTCACTAAGGTTGAAGAGAACAAGGCTATCGTTGCTGATCTTCTGCGCTGCTTTTTAATCCTCTGAAATAAAAGCCAGATAACAGTAAAATTTGTGTGGCAGGCAAACTTCCTTTTAGGCAGGAGAATGGAAGTTTTAATACCATTTGTGGAAACTTGAAGTTTCTAGCTAAGAAAAATAAAACTTTATTCAAATTAAGAGAGCAGAACATTACATGCCTTGCTGCTATTTGAATGGCTTACCCAGCCAAAAGTTCCTTTGTCTCTTTGATAGTTTTGGATTTTCTTACAGGCTAGAATTTTCCAGAGTCATCCTGTAAACCATGTGATTATTGATACCCTCGTAGTACTGTGTAATAGCAATATGCCTGTACTTAATGTAAAAGTTTGCTTCTATTTAAATAATTGTTTGACATGCCGTGCTTATTTCTGAACTTAAATCACTCAACAGTTATGCTCATATGAATAAGAGCCATGAAATTAGTGATAAACGTGTTACAAATAATAGTGCTGTGAATGAGCCTTATTCATACTACATTCATTATATGAAAATAAATATTGTCAGTAATTTAAGGCTGTAATAAATAGTAATCTGAAACTTCTGTCCAGACATTTTGTTTAGAAGATGTTGGAAATGGTCAGCAGCTGCTTTGCCATCCCCTACAAAAAGTCATTTAATTGAATTCCAGTAGATCAGAGCAATAAACTGAATTTATAATATGTGATCTGCTTTTACCAATGATATCTGTGAAAGCAGTACTGACTGGCTGTGTTAGTCATCTTTTATCTCTTTGTAGAATGTGAGCATGTTTTGAAAATACAAAGCCAGATCCTACTAATCATATTGCATATTGCATCATATTTAATGTTGGCTTTGGCTCAGTTCTTATATGTATAAAAATTCTGGAATTTATGTGCACATCTGTTTTCTGTGTGTCCCGTTTAAAAAAAAAAAATAACCTGCATACATCATATGCTGCAAAGATCTACTTTATATTCTTTTAGAGGACAAACTCCATTAGATATGCACTTACTGTACATTGGATTGTAAATCTTACAATTTAATGGTAATTCAGTGAGCAGTTATTGCTTCTGTGGCCTTTTTTCTTTCTTTTTTGTCCCATCTCACTTGTGAAATAGGGTTACCCTTTACAAGTGTCACATCCATAGATTCATCTTTTGTACTCTATAGTTGTTCCTAGTGCATCATTCTAAGTGAAAAGAAAAATAGGAAGTCAAAGCTACAGGAGGGGCATTGGGGGAGGGAGTTCTATACATAGAAATACAGCATATAGCAGCAGAAAGACCAAGGCAGTTTAGCATCAATCTAACAGATTAAAATTTTGCTGTAAAGGTACATTTTCTTTAACCTCATTCTCATTCGTTTTCCCATACCACTGTAGTTGGCGTTTGAATTCCCAGGAAGCAGAAATGGTGTCTTAATGATACGAGCCTTTTTGCCTCGCTTACACTGTTAATACTCTTATCCCTTTTCTGATATGAAATACTTTTTGCAGAAACAATATACACATTTGTAAAGAAATTATAAAAGGATTCTCCTTTTGAAGATAATGAGTTCTCTTCAGGAGCTGCAGGTTACGTGAAACACAAATGAGCTCTAAGTGGAGGGATTTAAAGTCCTGCTACAGCATTTAATTTCTTGAGGAAAGGAGTTCAGTTCAAGGTTAGCCTGTTATTGTGGCACTGGCAACTACTTCTCTCATTCCTGTTCTTCTGCCAGCAGTACTGCACAAAAGGCAGTCATTTTTATTTAATACGTAGGGAGGTATTAATCACTGCAGTGTTTTGTCGCAAAAATTTGTCTTATCAAATTCATTGTTTCACCACTCATGACAATAATAGGTGTTTAATTACTCAATAAGAGCAGTTTATAGATTCCATTTTTCCTGTTGGCTGGGCAAATGGTATTGATTTTGTACTTTGATGCAACATGAAACTGTATTAAACACAATTAGAATTCTAAAGCTGGTAATGTGTATCAGTTATGGTAACTGAGCTCCTTGGTAAAGAAACTGCATCTTCCAAATTTTCACTACATTTAAACTCCCAGGAGAAGAAAAGATCTTTAAGGACATTCCTTTTACTGCATGAGCTCTTGATGTCTTTTTTCTTGTTTTTCACTAGCATTTATGCTTGCTAAAAACTTTACATATTCAAGACAAATGGTTTATGTAATATTTTTTCAGTTAATAGTCCCTTTATAGTGGTAATAAGTTCTGCATATTCCAACCTACTCAACAATTTTACCATTGTCTCATTCTACCTTCATGCCATACTTATGAACAAGATACCTTCTGTGAAAAATAAAAATTATGTACCCCAAGCTTGAGTTTGGACAGAAAAAAATTATGAGGCTGGGGGAGATAGAAGACTTCTATTTTTTCCTAGAACCCTCAGTTTTCTTGAAGAGGTAGCTATTAAGCCACATATGGGTTTTTATTTTACTTTCTTTTTTTTAATTTTCTTTTAGTGATGGTTATTATTATACTGTCATTCATGGCATGCTTTTGATATATCAATACCTGCATCGACTTGAGTCTTTTCTTTGGGTAGGATTTTAGTGGATTTACAAAAGTTGCACTGCCAAAATGATTGTTTATTGCTTCCTTTATGGTCAGTACATTTTTAATTACAACGCTTTTGTGCTGCTGGTGCTTGTGTAACAATTTTCAGTTGGGAGTGTTTAATGTTTTCATATTTTGTGTTTGCTTTTGTTTCCAAAGAGTCAGAATTAAACAGCATGATTTGAAGGTGAGCATACTCAAGTATCTATATCTGAATCAAGAAAAGAAGAATGATTCCTGTCAATGTGCAATCTATTTTACAAGCTTGCTTAAGTAACCAAATCTTATGATATTTGTTGTTTGTTGGCTTCAAGCTTCTAGGTAAATAAATTAGATAACATACTTTGTGTACAATTCCTAGGTTTTCTTCTTCTTTAATTTTATTTCTAGGTTCTGCTTGTAGCCTATATTTTACCTCATTTAGCTCAGTTTGAGTATTTCTTAAAAATACAGACAGAACTTGTGAAAAATGTACCATGATTGACAAACATTTTTGAAGAAAGCATGTTATGGACGGTAATATCTGTGTTAAATTTTTCCTGCATCTAAATGCTTTCAAAGTACAGGTTAAGTAGAGAAAGAAAATGCATTTATTTGAAATAGTCATTGAGTTACATATGAAGGTGTGGTGTGTGCTTGTTGGGGAGCATGGTTAGTATCAAGAAACATCCATTGTTTAATCACCAGGTTTTAAAGGAAGGTGTATTTTTGTTCCCTTCTTTGGGGATCTGTTCATACTGGAGTTTCACAAAATACGTATTAACGTACCTATATTCATGATTGTGTTATAATTGTTTCATATGTTTTACAGAATATTCCCTGAACTCTGAGAAGCTCCAATTCCTTATTTAAGCTTACCTTAAGAGCTTCAGTGGGACTACTCATTCTTAAACTTAAGGACATGCTTAAGTGCTTTGCTGAGTCAAACTTTATACTGGGTGGACCTTCTTGTTTCTCCTTTCAGACAAATGATTTATTTCCTGAGTGTTCTGAATAACTTGGATACCAATGGCTCTTTCCATTGTTTGTGTTTTAGGCAGTGAGTTAGGTGTTCTTTGCTTTATGAAAATCAATACAAATTTCAATTACACAAACAGCAGGTGAGACATTAAAATTAAAAGGATGTAGGATGCACATTTTAATCTGTGGTGATGTCTCAGCTATCCAGATGTTATGGGAAAATTGAATAAATGTAAGTGGGATTCTGAATAATTGAATATATTGTTCTTATTTATTTGGATTACTGTAGCACTTAGAGGTCTCAACCAAGATGGTGACCTTGTTGTGCTGGTATTGTAAAAACATGTAGTGAGAGACTGTTCTGCGTCAGAGGGGTTACATTCTAAATAGCTGAGACGCACAAAGGTTAATAGGGACACAAAGAGGCGCTGAAATGTGAAGAGACTTGCCCAAGGTCATATAGCAGGTCAGTAGCGGAGCCGTGAGTTAAGCCTACATCTCTGGACTCCTATGCACTAGATTGCTTCTCCAATGATTAAACTATCTGCCTTTAATAGCTATTGAGGGAAGTAATTGTCTTTGATTTAGCAGGGAATTTTGGACAGTGATATTTGTCTGCATTTCTACCTGGTTTTTGCATGTGATAAAAAATCTAGAGATACAATTTGATAATATGGGAAAGAACATTAAAGCATGATTCTTACTTTGCCTCACTTATTGTAAATTTTGCAGATACTTCCAGAGAGGTGGATGCTGTTTCATAGAGTGCTAGCTGCAACTGCTGGTGTTTGTTGCTGACTTACACACCTATTTTTGCTTTATGTAAAATCAGAGGTAGGGCTAGCCACTTTGATTGGCTCTCAGGGAATATAGTTTTAATTACTTTGGCCAAGCCATCCTGAAGCCTGTATCCTCCTTATGACAGTTCACTTCAGAAGCTACACTGCTTCATTTCAGTAACTTTATTACCATTTGGCTCAGAGATTGCTATTTCGCCTTGGCCACAGATTTCATCAGTTGCCCGGTTCACCTTTGTCCACACTATACTTGTGAAATGACCTGCTCCTTTAGTGCTTGTCAATAGTAAATTGCTGCATCCTTAGTGTCCAGGCTGAAGCACAGTAAAGAACACAACTCTTTATTAAATTACTGGATTTTACACTAAATTTTTTTGGATTAAACCTGGGTGTGAAAAGTTTTAATTACCATTTAATACCAAGTAATTAAAGCACTGGCCAGGGTCAACTATATAAAGCGCATCAGTTTGAACTGCCACCTGATTAATAGGCTTGGTGATATAAAAAGTTCAGCACAAAAGCATGCTCTGCCAGGGTCACTGCTTTAACAGCTGTAGAAAGACCAGTTTTCGCTGTAATTCGGGTCTAACAATTGGATCAAAATAATAATTTGTGAGGTGTTCATGGTTGGCTTCTCCAGTGTGACGTCAGGTGAATTATTTGAATTTGACATCAGTTAAATTGTTTTTGTAGGATAGAATGATGAGCAAACTGGTTTGGCTCAGATCTTTTCTTAATTTCATTCACATTCTTCAAAATGAACAGTCAAGTAGAGTTTTTTTCCAGACTTGTCTTCCAGATCAGAGTTAAGTTCAGGGAAGGATAGAATGTAGTAGTGTGCATCAGTTCTGTGACTATATTTTCATCTGTTCGCATACAATCATTGATTTATTGTAGCTCAGCTGCTGTCTGCACTTTGGCTTGTGTTTGCCTGGGAGTGTGTGTTTGGTAGTGTGTGTCCACAGAGTAAGACTGAATAGGTGGCTTAATAGCTGTATTTTTATATCCCTGTACATACATATATATGTATATCTATATATATACATGTATACATACCTCCAAGTATTGTATTGTGTTATAAAAGCTTTTGCTGTGCCATACTTAGCCCCAGAGGCTCTGGTCTGCAGGATCATTCGAAAATTGTGCTGTGCTCACATTTAGTATAGTGGTGTTTTGTTTTGTTTTTTAAACTCTTAACAGTTTATTGATGGAGCCTGAACAAACTGCTGCACCTTCAGAGGACTCAATTAGCTTTTTCCGGGCTCAGTGTGTGTGCAGCAGGCAGCCCGTGCATTAGCAATTGCAGGATGGGAGCTATAATGATTTTCACCTACTGACGGCTCTGTGAGCATTAATTTTGACAACACCCTACAAAGTAGGTAAGCGTGGTTATCCCCACTTTATTACTGAGCCCACCAGAGGAAGGATTAAAGCCTCGATCCTACCGATAACTGTGCATGTGCTTAGCTCTAAAACAGTTGGCGGACCTATGTGTTTAAGTGGAAGAGCCTTTTTCAGCAAAGTTAAGGAAATATGTTTTGAGATAATTTTCTAAGAGAGCAGAAGATTTGCATGTCAAAGCTGTGTTTTGGGTCTGGGATACTTGATTCTAGCGTAGTTTTTCATACTTCAGCACACCACTTTCAAATAAACTTTCAAATTCTTGTTTTTATTAAGTACTACAGTGATTACTTAATATACAATAGCAAAATTCTTAGCTGTCATATTGCCAGTGAAGATTGATGACAGTCATGTGAGTTTTTGCTGTGAATTCACTTCAATTTTGGTGTAAGTGTGGATCAGATATTTTACTTAGCTTTTTTGTTACTGTTTTTGAATGCAAATTTTGTATTGAACTGTGTTCTGTATAGTTATAACACACAAGGTCCTTACCTGAGATTCAGGTCTCTGTGTTGGGTGCCCCACTTCTCTGTAAGAGCATGTGTGAAGAGGATGCAGTTAAATCCAACAGAGATGAAGTCAGAAGAAACAGTTCTCCTGGGGGTTTTTTGGGTTTTTTTTTCAACCTTCTTTGGAAACCACGCCTGTGGCAGCTCACCTAGCCATGAAAGGGGCCACTGTGCTCTTCCTCCAGCCTGGCTGGAGGTGAATCCCCCATCCCTCTAGGCAAGCCAGAATTTCTTTGAGGGCAGCTCACGGGCTCCCTCGCAGCCTCCTGCTCCAGTACTCTCCTGGGCACAGAGTGCTGGTTCTGGGGGCTACATTCAGGTTTTGCAGGGAGCTGGGATTGATATGATTCCATCCTCTGTCCTGAGCTGCAGGAATTGGTTTGCGTCCAGCTCTACAAATGGAGCACTGCATGGGCAGCTCAGGACCATATTGCACATGGTGCCGTATGGGGCTGGCACAGTTGCTTTGGAGCTCCTGTTCCTTTCTCTCTGGATGCTTGTAAACTCTCCTTTAATTTGTCAGTTGTGGAGAGCACATTTTAAATAATAAATGGGGAATCCAACTTCCTTTCAGTTTTTATTATTTTAGGGTTTGCTCACGATCTGTTTCTGTTAAGGATAAATGTCCCTGCTAGATGGGAATAAACACACTGATGCATCTTCATGGGCTCTGAGATAGCGTTCAAAGCAGTGACAGGTTGTTTTGTTAAACATGTGCCTTTCAGTTTTACTCTTGAAACAGAACCGGCACTGCAATAAATTGAAACTTCAATATTCACAGTATTTCAGGTTCTAATAAATAGACACAGCAAGCCTAGCTATTTTTTAATATTCCTACTATGATGAAATAAGTTTAGCTGAATGATTCTGGAGAGATGAACAATTTTGGCATACTGAGCAAGGAAAAGGGAACTGTGCGATGCTAAGTAAGTGATTCACTGATTAAACTATAGAAATTATGCCTCAGGCTGTGCTGTGGTTGGACTTTCCTATAAAACTGTATTATTTTCATAATATAGCTGATACACACGAAGCAGTATAAAAATGTCAGTCATTCAGGCATTTGTACACATAATTCCAAAAGTCTTGCCTTATTTTTCAGGTGCTAAAATAGAGGCTGAGGAAAGTTGCTTGAGTAGCACTGTGATCTAGCAGACAGTGACTCTTGTGGTAGTCAGATGAGATTACTAGGTGATCTTGTAAAAAGGTTAAATTTTGAAAAGGTAGTGGGGAAAAACAGGAAGGATTTATTAGTGTATTTGAAATTGTTTTCTGTTCAGACAGTAGAAGATTGATGACAACAGCAGCAGCTTTGTTTTTTAAACTGAATCTAGGCTTCTCAAGCATGTTCATATTCTGTGGTAGAATCTGTTGGAAATCTGTCCACAGGACTCCAGATCATCACAGATGAAAACTTAGACTGGAAAAATGAGTGTCATGATAAGAAGAACCCATTGTTGTCCAAGTCTCTTGTTCCAAGACTTAGTTTGACAAGTTCAAAACAGCCCTCTTGTGAATACATGACAAGAATCTGAAAAATTAGAGCTCAAGTTCTTTGTCTTTAACTACACTGGTTCTTAACTCTCAGATATTTTAAAAACTAGCCACTGGTTTAAAATTGTTCATAGTGAGCACTTTGGTAATAACATATGTGTGAAAATGCACTGTAGAGACCCCCGCAGCTGCATGCAAACAGAACTAAATGAACAGCAGCAGTGTGGGGTTTGGTTCTTTATGTTCTGGAAAACTCTCCCATGGACAGACCAACTACCTGACATTCCAGCCTGCTCTGAGAAGGTGAAGGTTGGTAACTAGGAGAAAAAAAAAAGAGAATTATGATAAAGGTTGATACCCAATCTAAATAAATATTTGAAAGCTCTTTAACCATTGCAGCCTGTCGAATTTTTCAATGTACAAAACTATTCCATGCAAAGTAAGATGCTGAATGCTGACATATTTCCATTGAGTGACATGAGTCCATCTCAATTCTGATACCTGCTTGACACAAATAAAAGAAGAAAGAGTTGGCTGAACAAAACATAGAATTGTTTGGTTCTATTAAGAAATGTCACCATTTATCTAAGTAGAACTATTAAGCCATAACCTTTATCTTTTCTTTCACCTTGGTGTATGTCAAGGGTAAAAGTTCAAACCAATTCTTTTCATGTATGTAATCACGGAGTGCAATTAATTACAATCTAGTTCTTTTGAAAAGAGTCCATTAAGAAATCATACCAGATGAACAACGACTAAAGTAGAAAATTCGATGCATTAAGAATTACAGGCTTGCCATGTAAACTTTATATAGCATTTACCAACACTTAGAAGAACATTAAGAGTAACTTGTGTGTTGTGGCAGTATTCACAGAAATGAAAATTAGAGGAAAAAAATAACATACTACTCTACCAAGCCTGTGTCCTCCTCATTAAGGGAGAACATTGACTGTCACTGTGGAACAAGGAAAGCCTTTGCATGATCTTATGACAAAATGGCTGATGTTAAATAATGGTTTACATTATTAATAAGTGACCACACACTGCTACAAATTAATTGTTCATGTGGAAAAGTATTTTGCCTTCCATTAAAAGAATACAAAATAATAGAAGAAACCCAAACTAATTTGCTGTCCTAAAGGGAGATAAACTGGGTCTAAATGAGTTATCTGAGTTCTCACATAGCACTGCAGCTGCCACAAAGCAGCCGCAGTAGGCTGCTCGCTAAAGCACTGGGCAGGTGAGGCCCATTGGCCATTGCAGGTACCTGAACAGTGGGTGCATCGAGCACAGATCTGGAGGAGCTCAGTGAGGTAGGAAGGTACGTCTGAAATAAAAATGTGCATTTGCAAACATGACAGAGCCATGCAAGCCTGGATTGAAGACCTGCCTGTGTGTCTCTGGGCCTGGGTCAGTAGTGGATGGCAGAGTGTGAAATGCCCCAGGTGTTGAACTGTGCAGGAGCTGCGAACTTTGAGGCAGGAGCAGGGTGCACAGGCCCTGTGGGACGGGCTGCAGCGCTCAGCTGGGTGTTTTGTTTCCAAAGAGATGTAGATGTTTGCAGCGTGTAAAGCCACTGGATGAGAAATAGGAAAGTTTTAACTGATTGCCATAATATCTAGCCATTGAAGCAGGTTTAGGGAGGGCCTTTTTTTATTCAGTGGACAATTGTTAGCTATTAGCTGTAAATATGCTAATGGATCTAATAGGAATAAAAAAAGAAAGGATTCCATGGAAATGGTTCAAACTATCACATTTAATAGGCAGTGATAATCCTTCTGTAGTTTTTTTAATCACTGTCAACTTCTAGAGAAGTAGTATTTTTCTGCTGTCAAATTTCATAGATTGGAAATGTCTTAAAATTGTAATTTCCAGTAAATTTATGTAGACTTTTTCATAGGAATACATATAGTGCTATGGGTACTCAATTAGAAAGTTTTTAAAAGGAAAAAATTATTAAAGTAGAGCCTTCCAAGACACAGTCTTCATGGAATCAGTCAGTGGAAAGAGTCTTTATTTATGGTACCTCGAAAAATGTTCTGCCAGAAGAAAACAGTGTATTTAAGACAGAGATAAGAGAACGGTAGACTTCAGGGGGAAAAGAAAGTGTGGTGGTGTTTTTTGTTCATTTGGGGGTTTTTTTGGCAGGCACAAAAGTACAACTGGTGTGGTGGAAAGACAGAGAGCTGCTGTACCCTGGCAGTATTTTGTGACCGTCAGGAAGGGCTGAAGAGCGTAGGCAAAGGTTTTGCTATGGTTGTCCTTTGTCTGAAAGATTCCATGGTCCTGCTCATGGGGAGCTTGACAGGGAGAATGTTTGTGGGACACCGTGGTTGTCTGCATCTTTTGAGGGTCACCTTTGCACCATCCTCGCTCTCTCACCTGCTCTGGGCCTTTTCCTGTGTAGTGGGAGTGGTGGTTGATGTTGAGAGACAGAGAAGCAGCAAGTGCAGTTGTGTGTAAGAGTTGTACTTCTCCTAAGTCAGTCGTTTTTGGAGAGAGAACTAGAGCAAATGTATGACTGGAAGAAACTATCACGAGTTTAAGTTGCTTTTGTATAATTTTAAGTTGCTTTTCATCGTTTGCAGGATGGCTTTTTAGTAGCAATCTTTGTGTTGCTTATACAATAAAAGCCTCATTCAGGAAAATCATGTTTCAGTATGGTTTAAATAAGTAGATGAAGAAGCTTCAACTTTTTGAAAGTGAGATTTCCCCCATAGATGGAGTGTAGCCATGTTAATAATTCCCTTTCAGCATCTCTGGTGTAGAGTGGTGGAGTAGTTCGGGAGGCTTTTTTTGGTTGGTTGGAGGGCTTTTTTTGGTGTTTTGTTTTGGGTTGGGTTTTTTAGGTTTTTTTTTTACTTGTTAGGCCAGGTCATCTAATTAGGAAAAAGCAGATCTTCCTTTTGGTCAATTTACTTGAAATGTCTCTTCTTAAAATAGAAGTTTTTGTGTCAACTGAAGTCCGGCACTTTGACAGTCATTAGAATGTGAAATAATGAACTTATTAATTACTGATGACAAAACATTTTCAGTAGCACTTAAAAGCATTGTGGAAATGTTGAAGAATATTCCCTAATATCATGCTACTGTGACTTACATTTCCAGGTATCATTAAATACTGAGAATTGACTCCAAGACATCAAAATTAGGAATCACTTTGCAGAACTTTTATGTTTCACTCTTCTTACAAGTTAGTAATTGGAGTATTTAACCTTACTCTCCCTCAGTTTATTAGAAAATGCTATTTTTTTAACTATTAAAAAATACTAAAGCAGATCAAGCAGTTATTTTGACAAAGAGTTTGAAACATTCTTGCCTAAATTCCACAAATAAAAAAGCCAGCTAAATTATCACCCTGAGCAGATTTGCACAGGGACCTCAGTCAACCTTTATAAAGGATAATTACACTGGCGTTTTAACATGGGGCAAAGGAAATGATAAAATTAGGGCATAAGACACAGTGTTCCTATTTTGAGAACACAGTAGAATAATTGGTAAGAGATTTTTATTGCTGTTTTATTATACAGAGAGGTTGTTTTACTTTCACATGTTTGGATATTTTTTTCAGGCTCTTAAGCCTTGTGTTTAGTGGCATGACTCTGGGCAGAGATCTCCTAACGTGTTAATAGTACATTTTTGGAGTTGTGGATATTTGTGGATGTTTTAACTGTGCAGCTTCAGTCACCTCTCCCCTGACTAACTCTTCTTATCTTCTGCCTTATCTTCTTTGCAAAAGGATTTTTAAAATTAGTTTTAAAAATTAATTTAAAAAAATTTAAAACACAATATTTTCATATAATCTTGGTTATGTTTTTTCAGGTCTCCTGTGATTAATTTAAAACTCTTCAAAATTATTTTGCCAGGAGCTGTTCCTTGCAAAATACAGGCATGAATTCATAGTTTTGTTTTGGTTTATTTTTCAGGATTTGTTTGACAGAATTTCACCTAACACTCTATCCAAACCAGCAAGCTTCACTTAATTTCAGCCCCAAATTACATCATTCGACCCTAGGAGAAGTTTCTTCCATTTCAACAAATCGAGCCCAAGTTTGTGTGACAGTGGATAGATGAGGTGAGCTGATGAGGGTCTGGGAGGCATTGCAATCAGAGTGGCAGGTGAGGCAGCTCTCACTGAATGGATTTGAAGGACTAAATGTGAGGGTTTAGAAAAGGAGGAATTGCCATTGTGGATTACGGCTGAAGTCCATCATGAAAATATCTCAAGTTTGTCAGTAGCTATCAGGAAACACATTAGAGAAAGGTGTATGGAAATCGTGGTAACAATCAAAAAATGAGCTGTGTGAGAAGAATTCTATCAATTAAGTCTAGATCTGTTTCACAGATCTGTGCTTCCTAAAGTTTTCTATTGGTAATCTTAACCCAAGGCAGTTTATTGTGATATAATTGAATTGCACACACATCATCAGACTGGTATGAGTTTTCCCATTTGTTTCCCCCAGCTGTGGATTAATGCAGTTAGACAATACGTTCCCTGTGAACTATGATTTGTCTGTCAGCAGACACTGAGACTAAGATGAAGAGCAAGGACTATTTTTAGTGTAATCAAACAGCTTAATTGAGTTTGGGATATTTGCTTTGAGTTTGACATAGTGGCAGGAAAAAATTGTAGGGAAAGCTGAACCTGCCTGTGCTAAAATTTGCCCTCAATGTGGATGCTCTTACAAGGACTGGATAGCTGCAGAGGACTCACTTACATTGTAAAAATATACATGATTCATTTCAATTGGTCTTTTAAGTTTTTAAAATCACATTTGTCCTCTTGCTGCACTGTTTTTGCCAGTGTAAAGATCATAGGTTTTATTTGATTATATTTTGGTAATCTGTTAAATGAGACTGGGTCACCTTGCACCATGCAACATTTCACTTCACTGCTAAAACTTAATGCCATCTTTTTATCTTTCACTGAGTGGATGTCAGAGGACACAACATTAATATAAGACAGACATCTCTAATATTTCATGAATGGCCTTTTAAAAAAAAAACCCTCAAAAAGCAAACCTAAGAAGTAAAAATTGACACTAGGCTAGTGAATTTAGTCACCTTCCTCAAATGTTGAATGGTTTTCCATTTATGTATCTCGTCTATTACAAGACCTGTTCTTTGTCAGGCAAGGCTATTAAAAAGCACAGGTGGTTTCCTTAGATTGAATATATTGTTTTCCTTGAGGGATGGGGAGATTGAGAGATTTCCGTGAAAAAATGGTCAAAAAATGAAGATAATATCCCAAAATAAGACTCATAGCTTTTTAGTGGATTAGAGTTCACTATTAAAAACTGGAAGACCTGGGATTTGGTGCCTTTTTGTAATTTTTTTGTTTACTTCACTTTCTGTGCCTTAAAAATTAGTCTATACTTTCCAGCTCTATAGGGATGTCAGGTAGGTTAAATCAGGACCTAATAAAGCATTCTAAAAAAGTGCATGCTACTAGTAAATTACAGAGTCTTTGCCTTCTTTTTGTTTATATTGCATTTGTCAAATGTGCTATTCCAAAATCACGTGGCAATGTATGCAGATGTGAATAGCTATGTGTACAATTATACTTTTTAATGTTATATGTCTACAAATTTATTTAGATGTATCAAAATGTTGGGTTAGATTCAGCTTTTTTTAGCAGTATCTCTGCATGCTAGTTTTTATATATGGTAGAAAATACTTTAAGCTTACCTGCTTAAACGTGTGAGAGTGCTGAATTTTTTGCATTCTCTGATACTTAGGGGTAGGAGAACTCTTGTAAAATTCTGAATATAATGTCTAATCCTTAATTGGACTAATTGTGCCATTAGATTAAAGCATTAGAGAGAGGGATAGCTATGATGCTGTGCAGGACTTGAGCAGAAATAATCATCTTATAGTCCGGATCATGTACTGAGAGGGTACATTCATGTTTCAACTCTAAATACACAAGTCCCAATCATGATTAAGCTACTAGTGAAAACTGGTATCTAATTTATATGTAGTTGTTTGGGAAAACAAGAAATCTTTAGGAAGAGACCTTTAGGATCATCAGTCCAGTCATCTGTTGCGGGAGACAGCATGTCATATGATTTCTTCCCTAAATTTGTTGGGTTCCGTAAATTTATGGAGCCCCATGCTTAGCATTGAATATCTCCACAAAATTTATGTTTTATATGGCAAAAATCAGTTTTAATAAGTTCACTTATATTAGCATAGTAGAAATTTAGGAATTACTAGCCAGATATACTGGTTAGGTAAACAGTTTGATGGAGTTAATTCATTCCTGGTTTCTAAAATAAGCATGCAAAGAACTGCCACCATTTTTTTCCCTCCTCACAAATTTGCTGTCTTTTAAGTTCAGAACAAATGCAGATCTACCCTCAGTATTGGCCTCTCCCCTAGGAATCAGATGGTTTTAACATGGTCCTTGATTTCTCCATAAAACATTGGCTAGGATAGGTGGCTTTCCAGGCAGATTTCGTGGACTAATAGGTGACCTTTGCCGCAACCAAATGTCACCGTTAAATTTGCTCAGCCCTTTAGACTCAATAACTATGGGGTTTTTGTTTTGGTTATTAATGTGGATTCTTTTTAATTCGCATAAGCAAATGTAGAAATCTATCACATATGACAATATGTAGATTTGTGGCAGTTCTGAGAGGACCTTGGGTCCATAAACCAGTGGCTTTATCATGTAATGCTGCATAAATGCTGTATTTTCATCTGTGACAGATATAATCTTGAACCTGTATTTTTCACGTTACTTAACTGTTTCAGAACATCATGTGTGAGAGAACACATCAAAATGGAAATTGCTTCTACAGAGGCAGCAATAAATATTGGATGGGTATATTGCATTGTTGGGCTCCATGTGTTTTAGGATGTTCTCAATTCTCTTGCCCTAATCAACACTGTAAATACATGCTGCATTTTCTGGTAGTCCATTTGTTGGATTAACAATTTGGACCTTGCAGTTTCTACCATATGTTTTGATTCTTTACTGTATATAGTCATGGTTATATAAGAGCATCCTCTAACAAAATTACTCTGAAACCTTCTGTCTTTTCCAGCTATTCAAATCATGCAAATTCTGTGCATTATATGTATAGTTAACTTGAAGATACTTGAAAATTACGTAGTTAAACTGAGAAAGATCTTTACATTCATGTGAAAGTCCGTATCCCTGTGACACAGAAATTTGTTATCTTCTAATTTAAATACTGGGAGGGATTGTGTTTTGTTTTTAAAAAGGTACATACTGTTTAATCTCCAGCTGAGATTAAAATGGTTCATAGTGTATAATTGAAATACATCAATATTTGCAGTTATATGTTATGTAAAAAGAAAAAAAAAACAACATAGGGCAAATATATCTGATTCTGACAATTTTGTGCAAGAGGTTTTAGACGAAGTTGTTGGCATATTGCTTTTATTGAATACTCCCTTAAAGGATTTTGCTTAAGTCACTTCTCCCTTAAAGTCTTTATAAACAAGTTGTTCATGTCCTGTTTTTTATCTACTCTCAGCTTTATGCTGTTGAGTTAGAATGGAATCATAGTTCCCCACCTTGTCTTTCAAGTGAGCATAGTAACTGTCATGGCCATGAAACTTACTTAGTTTTTGGGTCATTTATTGTGTCAGTGATACCACTGTGTTTCATGTGGAGCCTGAGTACTCTTATGAATGACTTTCCAGCACCAGACATAGTATATCCCAATTTTCTATTGTATACTTTCCTCTGTGGATCAATATGGATTTTAATTAACATCCTAACAAAACTACAGTTATGCTCAAAGGTCGCTCTCCCCGTGTATCTTGCCAGGAACTTGGTCTTCAGTGAGTTCCTATCACACCAGACACTGTCAAGAACAACCATAACTGAAATCGCTTTTCATTAATCCTCAGGCAAAGGCACTTTTCTTCCCTATCTTTCTTCTTCAGTAGATATGCACAGAAGTTTGCTAACTGAGGGGATGGAGCTGCAAACCTACTATAAATATCAAAGGTGACTTGATAGAGATTCTTGGAAGAATTTCCACCATACTTGGAATGCAGTGACACTGTTTCATTCAACTGCTTTTCCACATTGCATTACATTAATAATCGCCTTGCAGGTTTCTTGGCAGATGAAGAGAAAGGGAAAGTTGGATGATGATTTTGAATGAATGAGGATGAAGATGAACTGTTAGCCTTAAAGCTTGTATGAGGTAGTCGGAACACGAAGAGCTGTGAAGTAGGTCAGTACTTTTGTCTTCTTTTTGCATCACTTGTTCTGCTGAACTGCTTTTACAAATGTTTAGCTTGTATTCACACATAGCACTGGTATTTCTGTGTCTCCTCCTTGACTGTACACTATCTGAGATTATTTTCAGCTGTTTTATCCCTTCTGTCATGTAGCTTTTGAAATCTCTTGCGCTAATAAGCATCTGATAGATCTCACCAGGAGTCTTGGCTTTATCTTTAGTCTTCCTTCATTCTAACAATTCTGCCTACAGTACATACTGTTCACAGGGTAGATCTCGCATATTGCTGTTCAGCTGCCAGGCTTTTGAGTAATAAACCCTGCATTTCATTTCTGAATGAATGTAAATTATAATTTTAGGAGTGTTGTTCCTCTGACGGAAGGCAGAGTCCAGTGCCGCATCCTTGACAGTAGATGAAGAGTGCACAGCAGTCTGGAAAATGAGTTTATCAGTGATCAGTTGCTTTCAAAAATGACACCTTATCTGACAGTTCCTTCCTGAAGTAGAAGAGCTTTTATAGCGCTGGTTCTTAGGTTTAGAAACTTGGACATTCGGTCCACAATGCCATTTGTTTCCAATGTTCTGTAACAGTTCTGGTAAAAAAGCATGTTAGCATTCAACAAAATTTCACGTTATACACAACCAACCTAATAATGAATTCCATTACTTAATCAGGTTAGAGTTTGAGATGTTTTGTGCTGTTATTTAGACTTAAGAAGGTGAATCTGGTATTAAGCAAAGCCAGAAAGCCTATTTTCTTTTACTGCATTGTGTTTTGATGTTCAATTGTCCAACTATTGCATTATTGTTATTTGCCTAAGGTCTCTTTAGGCAAAAAGGTAAATTTGATGTCTCTTATCTTTTTTCTTTCTGAAACTGAACTAGAGTGCCCTATTCCTCCCATGTAACAGGACCCAGCAATTCCAGGATTTTCACTTGCATTCTTTAAGGCTTGCAACTAATGTTTCCCACCATGAAGACATAGACAGCATTATATACAGTGGCAATGAGAAGGAATCCCCCATTAAATAAATTATAGTATTAACCTCCCATTAAATAAATGATAACATTAATAATACTGTAAATTATGATTATCTATTAATATTGTTTGATATGTGTTTTCTGGTACCACTTTAAAAATTGCCACTAGTTACTGCATTGATTAAAGAATGTAGTGGTACTGCTGTGTTATAACGTGGACTGGAATCTAAATAGGTGCCCTTTTCAGTATCTACATTATTATTGTCATTAAATCCATTAGTCTTTAGAATAAAACTTTAAAATTGCTCCGTTACTTAGAACAACTTATACTTTTGCTTAATAAGTTTTCCTTTATCAGATATTACTGTCAGCAGTGCTGTATCTAGTAAAAATACTGCATATACACCATCACAAGCTTAGATGTCATTTTATTAGGAGCTGCTGCCTCAGCAGAATGAGAATATTAATCTAAAAGAAGTGTATTTTTTTTCCAAGCAACATAAACAAATCTATCCTACTTAGAGCTGCAGTGTCAATATTTTATACTGCCTGTGTTGACTTATTCATTGTAGTTTTTGGCATATGGGATAACTCTGAAGATTCCAATTCTGGCCTTTCATTTTATGCCAGCTCAGGGTATTTCAGGTCCTTATGTGAGATATTTTTTCAGCCTCTGAATAGTTTTCACATATAATAAATGTACATCTTGAAATACCCATGTTGTGCTGAACATTCCCTCCTTGGTGATATGGGGAGTAGGTTCTCTGCTAAGTTTGTTTCATTCTGAACAAAAGCTTTAGCAATTAAATTTCATCCAGTGTTCTAGAGAGTGTCTACAACTGCTGAAGCTTTTTGAGCTTTGACCTTAGCTTGCAGGTCCTCCACTGCTGGAAGTGGGAAAAAAAAATCTACCCGGGAAGGAAGGAAAGTTTGCTGAGCATTTTTAGCAAAAGACAGAGATAGCGTAAGACCCATTTTAGTCAGTTCTGGGTTCCTTTCAATACCAAAAATTGTAAAGACTTCTTTGGTAGGTATTTTTTAGCTTTATTACTTCTATGTTTAGATAATACCATTGTAGGGTCATTATACCAGTAATATTATCACTCACACCCCCATAGAAAATATAAAGAGTTTCTGATGTGAATACTAGCAAAGAGACATAACACTGATTGTGTTGTCAAAGATTTTCATTAGAAACAGTTTGCTCTGCTGTAAATCACCAGTTCTTTACGTATGTTCCTCATTCCAGAGCTCATTCTCTAGCATCATAATGCCTGTTGTGTGTCTGGTAGAGCCGATCAGTGACAGCCTCACCATGAAATCAGCTTTTCCAGTTAACTTCTTGCCTAGATTTGTTGTTTCTGCTCTCTAGAACATAACATGTTTGCTTAGCTTTAACCTTTGGAAGTATGGGTTCTTGCTCAGAGTTTTCTAGCCATGCTCTCTTGCTTTTCACCGCACTCCTGTTCAATATATTATGACCCAAATAAAAATCTTTGTATCTTTTATATCATCAAAGTTGTCTGGTTGAAGATAGTGCCAAAAAAAATAATTCTTTTATGGAGGTGTTTACTACTCCTTTGCTAGGGGTCCTAGTATCATTTATTTCTTTGTCCCTACCATACATGCTCTGTGGTTTTTTGCTGAACATCTGCAAAATCATGCAATTGTTGCCTTTTTCCCCTTCATGTTGACCTGTATATTTCCACATGATAGTTGTCAAAGCAGGTACAATTCCAAGATGTGTTTTTGTTAAATTTCAGCTTGAAATTTCAATACCCATCAATGCTGCTTGTAAAATTTCTAGTAATATTTTGAATTCTTTCTAATGTTAAAAGTCTGTTGGATTCTGTA
The DNA here is from genome assembly GCA_013400235.1 of Oriolus oriolus. NCBI lineage: Eukaryota > Metazoa > Chordata > Aves > Passeriformes > Corvidae > Oriolus > Oriolus oriolus. The sequence goes on along the minus strand of VXBT01007277.1, from coordinate 1,838,488 downwards.
AGTGACTATCCTTTCCATCAGACTATTCTTGCCTTCGTTAATGTCCACTAAACTGCACTAATTGTCTCTTTCAATCCAAGAAAATTCTAAATCCACTTCTCCCTGGTTTCAGTTTGAACAGTTATGCCACTTGTTTTGCTTTGTCACACAAGTGTAGGGAACAGCATTCTTCAAATTCTGGAATAATTTCATACCTACCTTCAACTGAATTTATTGAAAAGTGATATGTGTATCCTGTGCTCAGAGACAGTTGATATCTAAAGCACCTGACTACCTTTTTCTTTTGCTGGCACCTTTGTCTTGTAGATGTAGAATTTCACATCTTGTTTATTTGTTATTTTGGGAAGTAAAAGTTGGTTGAGCACCATATTTTCTCTGTTTATTTTTGGAGGGACGTTTTGCTAATCTTCCACTCGCTGTGTAACAGTGTATGCAGTGATACTTAATCACCTGACGTGCACATGAGATCTCCACTGCATTCTGTAGCTTTCTCCAAAATGAGACCTCCTCACCACTCCTGCAGATAACCTGTTTGGATGGACATATTAAAGACACAAGGGAGGACAGCACACAGGGGAATGCCATGATGTTACCATTTGTCTGTAGTCTTATCACCTCTTGTAAGCCAATTATCATTGTGTCAGTGATGATCCTGGCATGTGTGGGAATGTTTTCATGAGTTTTTCCCTTTCCCTAGTGGTAACCCACTGCAGTAGCAGCAAAAGTCATTTTGCTGGCTTAGCTTTACCCAAAGATACTTGCTTAATTAGATGATCCACCTGTCACTGATTCTGGAGACCTTAAGCCAGAATTATTTGGTAAAATATAGACATGAAGAATGCCCAGGTCTAGGTTGAAGCTAGATTTAATAGTTATATTAACATTACTTCAGGGACATTTTTGGCAAGAGAATTACTCTATTTTTTTTTTACAAATACCTTAATGAATAGGAAAACAAATGTGGGTGTTTTCCAAAGAAGATACTAATACTTTGGAAAGTAAATGTTGCAATAGAGGGACATATTAATTATGGGAAACAGTGTCTTAATCTCTCAGTGCTGTTGCTACAGCAGTTGATTCTTGTAACCTCTGAAAATTAAGAAAGGGGAAATTGTTGAAGGGAATGTCTAGGCAGCTCTAGTATAGTTCGAAGATACTCTAGAATTTTAGCATAATAATTTTAGAAAGAACACTTCTATTTCTCAGGTTAATAGAAAAGCAGAGAGAAAACCTAAAATATCACACAAATCTGTGATGACCTTGATAATTAGCATTTATAAATCCAAGTGCAGAGGCAGTCAGTTCTAAAATGAGTGCCACTAAGGCAGACTCTTCACAGGACTTATTTTAGTTCTCAAATTTTTTCTCTTTTACACTGGTTGCTTCAAATGATGAGAGAAATTGGAAACATCTTTGTTATTCAGTAGCCAGGTATTTTATCCTTTCTAGAAGAAATAGAAATGATGACAATATTTAGGTTACCGAAAGTAACATAAATTACCATAAGTAACATAAATATTGTGGTACCTTACTCTGGCTCCTTACAGCCTTCCCCCTTCTGTAATTCTGTGATTTACCAGGACAATAACCAAACTGAAATGATTAATATAGTTGTCTTTGGGATAATGGGGATTAGGGTAAAGGGACAAACATTTCTGTTCATGAAATAAATTAAAACTTAAGACTCTGTCATATGTATTGTTTATGAAAATACATTTTCATATATTTGTGTAGTTCATACAACCAAAACACCTTATAAATGGTAGTGAAATAACAAATCTCTGTAGCTGATTTTTCCTCTCACCAAAATACTACCAGTGGAAGAGACTGAAGCAAATTTAAACAGACCTATCTTCCTCTCTCAAATCTGATGTCTATCATGCCCTTCTCTTGGTGTTGTTCTTTAGGTGGCTTTTTCTGATGCCCTTTTCTAGGAATTCTGAAGCTGACCTTGCTCATTAACACAAATATTTAATGAAAAAATAATTAGCCCATGTTTAAAGAAAATAATCTCATGTGAACTGTAAAGAAGATGTATTTAATATTAAATGTTAAGGCTGGACAGAGCTTAAGCATTCTTTGTCTGTTGGCGATTGAAACACAGACCCAGTCTGGCCGGGAGACCGAATCCCTTTATTCACAGAAACAAGCTGGGTTTATACACTTACACGATCTATCACACACTGCTGTGTCAGCAGCACACCCTTTGAGTGTCTCTGTATTGGGTGACCCACCTGTCAGCTCCCGGCAGGCTCCTGCCCCAGGGTCCGGGAGAGACAAGCCTCTCTGTGCCACCATGTGCTCCTTTGTGCTGCCATGTGCTTCTGCAGGCGCATCCCACAGCCTGCAGCCCAACTCCGTCCCATCTCTTCCGTATTTGTCCATGCTAGAATCAAAACATGTTATTTGAAAGGTTTACAGAACTTGATTTTAAAATGCGGTACGTGTTTCTTGCAAAAGTCCAGTTACCTCTTGTGGAAGGTGCAGTCCTCAACCATTCGTTTTTTCTCTCAAATGGAAGTTGAAGAAAACTAGCACACCCTCAGTAAAGAAAATGTTAACGTAAGGTGTTTTGCTTTATGCTGAAGGAGACCAGAATTGCTCGCACCTCAGGTGGGAAAGGTTGTCTCCAACGGATTGACAGATATTAGGAGTTAAGTGCGGTGAATTTTTGAAAAAGTTGGATCTGCAGCTCTGCTTATGTCCCTAGTTTTAGACAAGTGCTTTTTGTAAGGGTGTGTATTTTTTTCCAAAGTGAGAATGCAATAGGAGTTCATAATTTATAAAAGTTAGTTATCATAGTGTTAGCGATGCAAAGTTACCATAAATCACAGACTGGGAGTGATGCTGTTAGCAGTTCACTTCACTGTTAACACACACAGTTTACGTTAACAAGGTTTATGCACCTTCTCCAGGGTTCTACTCAGCTTAGTTAATGGATCTTATCAATCACATAAGAATATATTTCATTTCATCATGGTAACTTTCCACTCCATTTTTTTGTTCATTATTGTTTAGCAAGACAGAGAAAATTACCAGTGGTGGCTGATATGCACATATATACGTGTCTGTGTATATGTGTCACTATATACTTATATATATATCCACAGTTATATATGTACATACCTGTATGCTCATATCTACAAGCATGCGTACATATCTGTATGTCAAAGCATCAAATGTACAAAAATCCATGCAGTAGGTTATGTGTGAAACCTGTTAATTGCAATGTATTACTGGTTTTAAAAAAGCTTTACTAGTGTTAAACTCAAAATCTACTATCAGCAGTGGGAATCACTAGTCCTTCCCCCTTCCTCAGGAATTTAGTGCTTAATGGGATTCTTTTGGCTTTGAAATTGAAGAATTTTATTAGTTGCTAAAGCTATTCAGTAAGAGGGTATTTCAAAAAGAAACGTAAATTGCAAAATGCAGTGGGACACTTACTGAACTGTTAGTATTGTTTTGTCAAAAAATGATTTAAAATGAACTAGAAAATTGCCGAACCATCAAAGTATGGGATGTGGGAAAGTTAATATATTAAAGAAACACTACCATGAGAAGAAAAAGTGCCGTTTTAAAAATGGTATTTTAAGAAATTCACTTATATAGAGAATAGGGCAAAATCATAATCTTTTATGAGCCCAATAAAGACTACCTAGCTACTGCCACTTGATACAATACTTTTCTTATTGAACTTAGGGGAAAAAAATGTACTACAGAGGACTTTTTTGTGCAATATAGGTTTAGTTAGCTTTTCAACTTAAAAATGGAAGAACGGTGAGACTGTGCTTTGGACTGAGCAGGCTGGTGCACAATGCCTTGGACCAGCATATGCATGCAGTAGTGTTCATGTGGGCAGGGCTGGTGGCTCTGCAGCCGGGGTGTTCTGGTTTGATATGCTGCTATTGCCCTGGCTTTACTGACAACCTATGTGGTTTGGTAGAGGACTTACAGTAGTGCCTCCTTTAAAGACAGAAGTATGCTTTTCTCTCTTCAGATGGACTTGGGGTATTATTTTTGCTTTTGAGACATGCTGTGCAAGTAGCTGAACAGGAAGTTAATCCTTCCTATTTTATGTGATGTGGATTCTTGTGACTGGTTCACTGTATAAGAAGTTTATGTGGCATTTTGAAAGACCAAAAAAACCAAGATGTCATTTTACTTAAGATCACTTGTTAATGCTTGTTTAGTTACCTCAGTCATGTTGAGTACAGGCAAAAGATAAGAACCATTAGTATTTATACTTTGTTTTGTATTTGTGTGGCTTGTGGTTCCTCTGAAAACAATCTGCTGATAGTAAGACAAGGTAAACTATTTGCATTTCCTGGTTTTCTTACTGCTTGACTCCTTTCTGCTTCAATCTGTTCTTACATGTCCTTATTCATGGTGTGTAAGTCACTGCCAGGGTGTGGGCTGTTTAATTCCTAGTAACCTACTGAGCTGTAAAAAACTTATTGTGGTGTGTTGGAAATACGAGTTTTCATGCGATGTTCAAATGGAAGAGAATACTTTATATAAGGAAATTTGCCCTTAAATGGAAAAACAAGTTGACAGGACTTCCACCTGAAACTGTAATCTAAAATGGTTTCAAGCCTCACCTAGGGTTGTTGCGCCTGAAGCATAATGATGAAACTCTTTGAAGTCAGCTGGCTTTGCTTATTTGACAGAATTTTAGAGACAATCAAAGTTTTGTCCATGTTGGTAGTAAAATTCTCGTTGACTTCAGTGGGCTCTGAGTTAAACTCCTCTTAAACAACTGCTCTCCGTGGTCTGTGGCTGCTGAGAGCTGCTTCCTTTCCCGTGTACTGCCACAGTGTCTCTGGCTTTCCACTTCTCACAAAGGACTTTCCATTCAAATCCCATGCAGCAAAGAAAAGCGTTTGCGGCAAACACCTGGAGTTAGTCTGAGCTAGCCTCAAAGAGGTTGGCAGAGCTAGGAGTGGACAGACCAGATGTTTGACAGTATCGTCTGCACATCTACAGCATTGAAAAAGCATCTCCCTGGAACTATTTTAAGGGGAAATTATTACACATCAAAATATATTGCTTACATTTTTAATTTAATTTTGCCTATCCTGTCATCTTCAGCTAGCATTAAATAACATGAAAAATCTTGCAGTCTGTGCTTGTTTGTACCATAGTGGCTGTAGTTAGAAATTAGAGTACCATTCCTGTAGCACAGCCTGCCTCTCCTTCAAGAAAGTCTTTGATTCCTTACAAAGAGCCTTGTCACGGCTATAATACTTTTTAAAACATACTCTCTATGAGCCATTTAAGAATCAACAAAGGGTTCAGATATGTTTTCTTCCTTAGGAGTGCAAGTCTACCTTTTACCCAGCTCTGTACCCTGCTCTCTTCTCCCCACCACTTGGAAAGGAATGTCTGAAACCAGTTGTCTTCTTACTATTTCTTCCCACCTGCTCTACTCCTCTGTACCCAAGTGCCTCCCAGAAGCACTTGAAGGCTTTTCTAGGGAAGGTGAGTCCAGCTGTTTTGGCAGCCTGCTGCTTTAGCAGCTGAGACCCAACTCTCTCCTTTGGCATAGACAAAGCAGATGTCACTCATCAAAATACATTCACTGTAGTAAGCACGGGAAAATGAGCCAATGGGAATGTGATATTAATACCTTGAGAAACTGCAATTATGATTAATGCTGCAAGTGCTATTTACTTTAACATTTGACCAAGACAACACTGCTAATTTCTTTTAGCTCAATGTGAAGTTTAGAGTCTAATTGTTCTAATTGGCAGAAAAGGGAAAGCTGCCAAAAACATACACTGAATTACCTCCCTCTTGATTCTGTTGACATCATTGAAGTTGCACAGGATACTAATTGTTAAAGAAAGATACTGTTGGACTTCCTTTCGATTTCTTCCTGCAGATACCTGTCTCTAATGTAAAAGCTCAAAATTTAAGATCCTCAAAGTTAATGCTGTGAAGCTGATGAGATGAAAGAAATCCATAACTCACCTTTTGCAGCTCTGCAGTGTCATGCAGCTTTGGGGATGGTGGCTTAATTGATCTTTGCAAATTAAAATCACAAATAAGCCCACTAGAAAACAGGAGTAATGGTTAAAGAAAAAGGCACTTCTGAATTTGATATGGACCATATAAGTATCATAGCCTATAGAAGCTACATATGGAGTATCTGGAGAAAGAAGCTCAGCAGTGAATGTCTTCAGACTCAGACAATTATTGAAGACTGTGTACTGACATGAGAGTGGACTGGTCTAATCTAAAATCCATTAGGCTACCAGATTTATCATTAGATCAGGAAATCTACCCCTTTTGTCCATAGACTGGTGGGTGGCAGAATGATGTGGGGGAACCTCTCACTGCCATGAAGGTATTTTATCATTGTAATAGAAAAAATACTGAAGGCAGAGACAAGAGTTTTAATGTTGCTGTCCCCTAAATATTTTCCAAGATAAAGAGATTGCAAGTACTTTTGGAAGCAGCAGGAACAAGGAGAATGGCCTTTTTTGCCTTCTTTGTCCCTCCCAAGAATATACCAACCTCTTTGTAAAGAATTTTATTGTACCTTTCACAGAAACCTTTGCTGGTTTTAGTTTGCAAAATTCCTCTCTGTTTCAAATAGTTTTGTCTAAGAAGTGGTGGGTTCTACATGGCCTGTTTTATCACTTTGCCATGTATGAGGCTCTAAAGATATTTGCATTTGTCATACTGTATTTCTAGATCTTTTCCCAAGTAGGGATTTATAAAAAGAATGAACTTTTAGAAAGAAATACTACACCCATGTATGCACTTTGTATTAGGACAAGTTTTCACAATATTTCTCGAACAATCCCTGACTCAAAATATATTCTAGTGCAGACTGTTTGTAAGGAGAAGGATTGCAAGATCCAGGAAAACATTTAAAAACCTTTCAAAAAGTAGATTAGTGTTTGAGCCAGGCGGCTTCCTAATGTCACTGTTTTATATAGCTGACTCTTATACAGTGGTGCTGGTTAGTGAGACTGGTGGCATTGGCTGGGATTGTAGGCTGTTACCTGAGGGTAAAGGGACAGGATTCATGGTAAGAGGGTGTACTTTTTATCAATTAACTCCTGACTGCACTTTTGAAATGCTTATAAAGCAAAAGAAAGAATTTTTGCTGTGGGTTTGGTCAATGCAAAGCTCAAGATCTCTTAAATTTGATTAGTCTGAAGTTAGCCAACTGCCTGTTAACGTTGTTTCTTTTGTTTTATTAGAAATAATAGAATATCATACAGTTGAAGCAGTGCAAATTTTCATACTTGTTTATGCCATATATGTTGCTTAATATATTGCCCTGTTTTGATATGACATCTGATCAATAAGGTTGAAATGTAGTGAGTCCTTATTTGCATACGCATACTTACTTTTTACATCTTTAAATATCAACGTTTCAACGTAATTTTCACTTTGTAAGTTCATTACAAGTGGCCCATCTTTATGGCTTATGCATCTGCTAAGGAATGATATCTACTGTGTACTGTTATAGCCCAATGGGTGTGCAAGATATTATGGCTTAGTCCTTTTTCATTTCAATTTGTGTTGTCTTGCTTGAGCTCTGGATGAAGGGAACATGTGGACAATGACACTGGCTTAGCTCGTAAAGCCAAGATAATTTGATTGTGTGGCTGAGTCTTATCAAGGGGAATCAGTGCAACAGTTTTCAAGAAAAGATCTATCAAAAGACAGACATTCTTGAAGTAACTTTCCAGTATTCTCCAAGCTTTTTTCTGCCCCCTCCCCCCTTTTATTTTTCCTTAATTTGGTGTATTGTTTTTGCATTATGTTTTAAGGCATGCATGGCAATGCTTTGGTAGATCACAGAACTGTCATTTGGGGAAATTTAAGGAAGAGGATAGAGGATGTCTCTCCTCTCCTCTCTTCTCCTCTCCTCTCCTCTCCTCTATCTCCTTTTCCGGTGCCAGTCTAAAACCTTATTTGCCTCCCTTAGGTGTTGTCGACCTATACAGAACCCACTGCTGGTGTTATCGCACACTGCACAGCAGAAAGAGCCCGTTTTATTCCTGCTTAGCACTATGGATTCACACTCTGCAAAGAGTTCTTGTTGAAATCTGGCCTTGGAGAGCTGGCCTTCTCAGTTGGGGTGGCAGGGAAGACTAACAGTTTCCTTGGTTGGAAGGCATCAAATTGAATAAACAGAAAACAGGGGCCTGGAGAGTGGGAAAGCTCTTGATGGTGATTAGTTGTCATCCTGCTTGTCAGAACAAATGAAGAAGAGGAGCACAATGTTTGCACTGTTTGAACAAGCCTCAGAGAGCAAATTAGATGGTAAATGTGATCATAATTTGCCTGCCTTTCTTGAAACTCCCATGGTGCTATTAGTGTTTTTCTTTTTTCAGTAAAAGAGCTTTAACAAATACATACTTCTGTGGAAACTGAAAGTGCACTGAGGTTGTTTACAGGGGCGGTGTGCAAAGATTTCTGTGCTTTAGTGGTAGTGTTACTATATCTACATGCTGCAGGCTGGTGCAAGGTGTGTAATGCCAATGGAAAACAGAATTTATTTCAATATTGCACATGATGTGGAAAAAAAGATGTAGATAGCTATCTATACCCGTATGTGTTGGATAAGTATGCATGTATAAAATAAGCTTGTGCCTGAGCTTTATGTTGCACTTGGTTGAGTACTGTTGATAAGCCAATTATGGTATTTTTTTGAAAGATATCTGGAATGTAAATTCTTCTGTCCTATTATCCTGTGATAATGTGCAGTGGCAGCCTGTGCCCTTGCTGAACTGCTGGCACACCTAAGGTGACCACAACTGTTACTAAATAAGAAAATCAGCACTTCTGTGTTCTGTGTATATAGAAATGTGGAATAACCTGTAGCATTTAGATAATGAGTTTGGGGTGGAGATGGAGAAATGCTACTTACAGTTTATTTTACACATGAAAGTATTTCACACATAGCAGAAATCGTTAGTGTAAACAAGTATCAATTAAGAGAACAAGTATGAGCATTGTTCGAGGATGAGGTAAAAGCTGTGATGTGAAAGACTCTCTTAGGCAAAGACAAATGACTGACAGTGAAAAGATTTAAAGTATTTTGATTGCCTTGCAATGAAATCTGAACCTGTGGAAACTAATAAAAATTGACTGAGCTTAATTAGAGACCTATAGGTAGCAAAAAACCTTGTTTAGAAACTAAGTACTTGAACTGTCATATCTCAGTAGTTCCCCAGCCAGATAGAAAAGCATCTGTCTGCATCCAAAGTCAGAATTTTCCTCAATATATTGCAAAAATAACTAAACTAAACTAAAATAAAATGTAACTACAATTGTGTATTCACTGTATCATTATGACATAAAACATAATGACAGGGGAATGTAAAGAGGAGCATAATTTTTTTATCTCCTTATAAAATCGTTTTAATACACCAGACGGCCCAGACTGGTCTTGCTGCTCTCTATCAAATTACATTTGCCTATGCATCTCTCTTCTTCATCTTTTATCTAGCTTGGTGGGGACTCACTGGTAAGGTACCCTGCCAAATGGCCAAGGCCAGAGTGTCAGCATTGCCAACATCAAAAAGAGAAACTGTGTCCTAAAGTAGGGAGGTGAAGTTCGTGCTCGCTGGCTCTGGCTTGCCGTGGTGCACAGAGCTTCAGGAATTACAGTGATTCTTGGAGTTTCCTGTAGAAATGTGCCTTGTTCCACATCATCTCCAGCAAAGCTCTGTGATGGACATAGATATTCTCTATTGATCTGCCGGGCCTACTGCGGGCAGAAACATGTACTTTTTTTGTTCCTATGTATTTTGGATGAGCTCAGAGTGGAGCAGTAGAATAAATAAAGTGTTTTGCTTCAGTCAGTCACTGAACAGTGCCAGCTATTGTATTGTGCAAATACAAGTTGGTAAGAATATACTTCGGTGGCTAATGCAATTTTTACCAATATTTTAATATACTGAAGTTCCAATGAATGAAATTATGTGTATAGTACAGCTGGCAACATACTAGTGTGTTCCATATTAGTAATGCAAAGCGACAAGCAATTACATTTCATTTTTCTTTATTGGCTATTTGAGGCTTTAAAATATTCGTTCAGCAAGTTAATGTCTCCCTTTTGTTATTTTTAAAGGTATGAGTACTTAGCAGGCTCATACACTAATGATTTTTAAGCTGTAATAGAAAGCACATAGGATATGAACAGTGATGTGAAATAGATTAATTAAAATCAATGTTATTTCAATGAATACTAATTGAAATATTAATGCTTGGATCAGGGTTTTCCCCCATTTTGTGATTATTCAGCTTGTTGGCTGATGTATGCGTTTCTGTTGATGAAAGCCATTTCTCCATCTTCCTTAGTTGTTTTGTGGTTTTTTTTCCTTCTCTCCTGCCCCTCATTAAAGGAATACGTTATCGATACCAAGTAGGACATAGGGACTTACTTATAGCCAATTTAATTTTTACAGTGGTGTCTCTGTTGTCTTTTCCATTTCTGAGTGCAGTAATACACCGTGTGTTGCAGAAGTAGCCTAAAAGCTCCCCGAATGTGCTATGATCAAAAGTGGGGTCAGCTGGCATGGGGAGGGCTGCAATGTGAGGCTGTAGCTGTAGTTGGGGATGGCTGTCAGAAGCTGCCAAACCCGGGTGCCTCTGCAAGCCCGTTGCCGCTGGGCTTCCCATCCCACTGGCCTCGTGCACTTGGGTGGATGGAGTAGAAGAGCTACAGAGAACCTGCTGCCTTCCTCTGGGCTGAGGAAAGCTGCTGTCTTCTCCTCTTTGCTCTGGCTGCTATTAATAGACCATCCCCCAGGCTACTGGATCATATGATTTCAGTTGAAATAGATTAAAAGTTCCTTTGTTTTGGTGCCAACAATAATGTGATAATTTTTTTTGCCAGTTCTCTAGGGTTTTCGTTTTTGTAACTTGAAGGCGTAAACTCTGGGTCCAAGGGAAAGATTGTTATTCCATTGAATTTAGAGAGTGGGTTCCCCCATCCTCTCATTTTAACAATTATATTGCTAGAAAATAGTCTATTAAAAAGATATAATTCATCTCTCATTATTTCCTGCAAATAGAACTGGTTTTTGCACGTGTATGTTTGCACAAAGACAGCATCTCTTGGGTTTTTTGGTATGTTTTCAGAAAGTTCAGTGTTTTAACAGCCAAAGAGAGCTGTTTCTGCAACAATAGTGCAGGTAAAATAAAGCATCTTTCCCTCCCCACTCCCCACGCCATAATTAACTTGTGTCCAGAAAGTGCAAAACTGTTTGAAAGGATTCCTGGAGCTGAGGATTGTCAACTGGGCCTTGGCAAATAAGCAGTAATATATTGGTATGCTATGGAAGAGCTGTAATTCACAATATTGAGACCTTTGGTGAGAGCATCTATAGCATGAGCTTCCAGTACAGAGCTGTTGCAATACCTGTAGAACGTAAATAAGGACAGCAAGTGGTATGTTACGAGTCTGCAGAGAAGCTAATGCTTTTAAATAACATTTGTTTATATATTATATGCTGGATTATTGTATATTATCCTGGATTCTCAGATACATCTGAGCTTTAATATGATTCTTTTCTAGCTGGCTAGGGTTTGGTCTTCAGCTTAAGGCATTTCTAAGTCTCGATAGTAATGTGTAATGTTCCTGTCTTCAGCAGTATCTGTTGCTCTGTCAGCTATGTGCAGTAGGGCTTTTACCTTTCACCGTGAATCAGCAGTATATATTACTTCAATTATTTATTATGTCTGCTGCTTATAGACACTGCATTAACCAGTACTGAGATTTGCATTTCTGTAGCGCTCTCTGTTGCACTCTGAAACATTACAGATTTGCTATAAACCACAACTTAAATTGGAAAACATTTTGGGCATTTACCAAGAGCTTCAGATCTTTCTTATGTTGTAGGCCCCAAAACTGAACTCAGTACTCCAGATGGGATCTCTCAAGAGTGGAGTAGAGGGGCAGAATCACCTCCCTCAACCTTCTGGCCACATGGCTCTGGATGCAGCCCAGGATGCAGTTTGCTTTCTGGGCTCCCAGAGTACATTGCCAGATCATGTCGAGGTTGAGCTCAACAGTCTTGGAGGTCTTTTTCAACCTAAATGGTTCTATGATTCTGTGATTCTCATCAACCAACACCCCCAAGTCTTTCTTCTCAGGGCTGTTCTCAATCCATTCTCTTCCCAGTCTGTGTTTGTGCTCGCGGTTGCCCCCATCTACATGCTGGACCTTGCAGTTGCAAGTTGCTGAAATTCATGTGGTTGACACAGTCCTACCTCTCAAACCTGTCCAAGTCCCTCTGTATGGCATCCCTTCCCTCCTGCATTGTCAACCACACCCCACAACTTGGTTTCATCAGCAAACCTGCTGAGGGTGCCCTCGATCCCATTGTACATGTTGCTGAAAAAGATGTGAAACCCTGATGGTCCCAATACCAGCCCTTGAGGAACACCATCTGTCGCTGGTCTCCACTTGGACATCGAGCTGTTGACCGCAACTCTTTGAGGGCAGCTATCCAGCTAACTCCATATCCACTAAGTGTTCCATTGTCAAATTCACGACTCTTCAGTTTAGAGACAGAGATGTCATGCAGGACAGTGTCATACGCTTTGCACAAGTCCAGGTAGATGAAGTCAGTTGCTCTTCCCTTCTCCATCAATGTTGGAGTGGACTGCCAAATTTGTCAGACGTGATTTGCCTTTAGTGAAGCCATTCTGGCTGTGACCCTTTATTTTCTATGCGCCTTAGCCTTGTGTCCATGAGGATCTGCTCCAAGACCTTGCCAGGAGCAAGGGTAAGACTGACTGGCCTGCAGCATCCTGAGTCGTCCTTTTTTCCTTGTAAAAATGGGGATTATTTTCCCCTTTTCCAGACAGCAGGGACTTCACCAAAATGCCATGGCTTGTAAAACATGATGAATAGTGGCTTAGCCACTTAATCTGCCACTTTCCTCAGGACCTGCAGATGTGTCTCACTAGGTCTCATGGACTTAGGCATCTTCAGGTTCTGTAGATGTTCTCGAACCTGATCTTCTCCTACAGCAGGTAGTTATTCATTCTCCCAGTCCCTGCCTTTGCCTTCTTCAACTCGGGTAGTGGGGCTGGAGCATTTCCTGGAGAAGACTGAGGCGAAAAAGCTGTTGAGTACCTCAGCCTCCTCCAGGTCCAGGGTAATCAGGTTTCCCATTTCCTTCCAGAGAGGGCCCACATTTTCCTTCATCTTTCTTTTATCACTGGCATACCTCTGGAAGGTGTGTTTCTTGCCTTTGACATCCCATGTCAGACTTTATTCTGTCAGGGCTTTAGCTTTCCTAACCTGATCCTTGGTTGATTGAACAATTTCTCTGTATTCCTCCCAGGGTCCCTGTCCTTGCTTCCATCCTCTGTAGGCTTCCTTTTTGACTTTGTCCAGGAGCACTTTTCATCCTCACAGGCCTCCTGACATGTTTTGCCTGCCATCTTCTTTGTTGGGATGCATTTCTCCTGAGTTTGGAAGAGGTGATCTTTGAATATGAATGAACTTCTTTCAGCCCCTTTTCCTTCCAGGGCTTTATCCCATGGTACTCTCGATGAAGATCCCTGAAGAGGCTCTCCTCAAGTCCAAGGTAGCAAGCTTGCTGTGTGCTCTCCTTTCTTCCCTAAGGATCTTGAATTCCACCATTTCATAGATAGTGCAGCCAAAGCTGCCCTTGAGCTTCACATTCCCCACTAACCCCAGCTTGTTGGTGAGAACCAGGTCCAGTGTAGCACCTCTCCTTGCTGGCTTCTCTATCTCTTGGGGAAGGAATTTATCATCAGTGCATTCCAGGAAGCTCCTGGATTGCTTATGCCCTTTTGTGTTGTGTCTCTAACAGATATGAGGTTGAAGTTCCTCGTGAGGACCAGGGCTTAGAAACATGAGGCTTCTGTCTGTCTGCAGAGGGCCTCATCTGCTTGGTGTTCCTCATGAGGCAGCCTGTAGCTGACCCCCACTATAAAGTCATCTGGTTTTGTTCTTTCTTTGATCCTGACCTATGAGTTGTTGGTCAGCTTCTCATCCATCCCCAGGCGGATCTTCACACGCTCCAGCTGGTCATTGACAGAGAGAGTGACATGTCCTCCTCATCTTCTTCCTTGTCTGTCCTTCCTAAAGAGCCTGTATCCTTCCATTCCCATACTCCAGTCCTAGGAGCTGTCTCACCATGCCTCTGTGCTAACAGTAAGATCCTAGCCCTGCAGCTGTGTGTACATCTCTACCTCCTCTTGTTTATTCCCCATTCTATGTGAATTTGCATAGGGGCATTTAAACTGGGTCCCCAGTGAAACTGACTTACTTGCTGGAGTGGCTGGAATTCCTTTGTGCTGTTCTTCTGCTCTCCTGCTGACCTGAGATCCCTCTCCAGGCTCTGATAATCTCTTTCTGGCATTGGCATCAAAATGGTAGGAGTGGGATAGATTTAAGTCCTTCCCTTATTCCTGTATTTCTCTTTTTCACTTTTTTTTTTCTTTTTCACTTTTTTTTCTTTAGTTTCTGCCTCTGCTGATTTCCTTTTCTCTGTCACTTGGTCTGAATGAGATTTCTGATATGTCGTGTAACAAGATTTTAGTGATATCTAGCCATCCACCTAAGTAGTTACTTCACATCAAAGATAATATTCTTACTTTGTTTGAGTAGCACTGAAGACAGATTGGTGCACTTATAAAGTATTTTACAACTTGCTGCTGTAGTGGAATGGGACTAATCAGATGTCCAGAGGAAAGAATGAGATGACTCACATGTGGGACTTGGCATAATACAGTGTCCAAGTCTTAAATCTTTCTTTTATAAACTTTAGCTCCCCTAACCCATTTCACATAATTTCTTTGTAGATACTATCTAAATACTTTCATTCTAGACTTTGATCCAACCCTAAGGGTCCCAAAGAACTTGTTGTTTATATGGGCTATCCCATCATATTTGAATATGACCACTTTACAGATTCTTAGGCAAAGCATGAGTTACTACAGAAGTTTTATTCTGCTGCTCCTCAGTTGGATAAGAGTTTAGGCATATCAAGGGTTCAAAATTCCTGTTTAAGTCTGTGTTCTACATCATTTCTCAGATTATGTGTTGATAAAAGCCAGAAAGAAAAGATTGTTTAGATTTGGCTTCTTGACCATCTGCTATAAAACAAACTTTCAGCTCAACCTCAAACCCTTTTTACTCTTCCCTTAAATTCTTTTGCTGAAAGATATATTTTGATGGCTAGGCATAACCTGTTTTATGCATCTAACTATGGATTCTTCTCCCAAGCTTCATCTTAAGAAGGATGGAATTGAAGAAGAGAGACTAAAGGATTCATCTTGTGGTAAGGGAACTTATTTTTTAACTCCTTTGGAGTTATTTCTCTCAACTTGGAAGATTTTGTTCCCATTGTAATATGTATGAGATTCTCATGATTTGAATTTGATGTTTTTAATAGATGTCCCCTGTAGAGGAAGGAGAACATGTCCTAGATCTTCCTCACTTGAAGTTAACGATAGTCAGGAACCATGTTATATGAAATGTTTGGTTTTTATTTCAAGACAAAACTTTGTAATATTATTTTTGCTCATTATGCCAAAGGAAGATCTTTTTTTCATATGGTGCTTTGCAGTTGGGATGATAACTGTTTCAGGAAGTAAATGCTGGCCTGTTCGATGTCCTGGACTTAACCTCCATAAGAAGGCAAGCCTTTCAAACTTGTTGGTTCACTGGTAGAGTGATTCCTAATTCAGGTCTACAGGTTGTCCAGTAAAGACTCTTGCACTTGGGACTTAGTCCATCAGGTACATACTTTTATCATACAAACACAGAATGATTGAACAGTATGAAGCAGAGTAATTCTCAGTGCCTTCTCTTATGATGCTCTGCAAGAAAAAAGCTTTGAGATCCATCAGCATGCTATTTGGTTTGCTTCTTTTACCGTCTTTATAAGTCTTCTGTAACTAAAGTAATTTCTGTTTAAAGTATTTTATTAAATTTTCCCTCTCTGATGATGATTCCCTCTCCTCTGTGTTGAAAATACTGGTTTTACTTCTTGCTGTCTGTGTTGGGTTGACAAGACATGGGATGATAGCTATGCAAGAGAAGATAGAACTGATTACCTGTATTTTTATTATTTCCAAGCTTAAGGATTGGCTCCATCAGATTTCGCCTTTTGTTTATCTGCAAAATTCTTTATGTCTTACAGGCTTGTAAAGTTAAGAAAATAATAGTTTTATTACTGATGCAAGGGTAAATAAATGGAAAAACACTTCATGTTTTGGAATAATTCCTGATGGGGTGGGGAGGGGGAATGGAGGGAGTAAACTTATATGTTCTTCCCAGACTTTTTTTGAGAAATAATTTTTCTGAAGTAACTTTTGGTTGTTTCTGTCTCCTCAGCTATGGCAGAATGCCTGAGCTTTAAATTGCCTGTCGTAATGAGAGGTGACATCAGGTGAAACTGGAATTTAGCATTGGGTCTAATGAGATATTACATGGGAGTCTGGTTTCTGTATACAGACACCAGAGAAAGTAGGAGTCTGTTGAGAAAGGTTTAGAGAATGGCATGTGTGCCATTTGAAAATTAGAAGTAAAGACTAAATTTGTCTTTCAAAGAAGGATACTAAAGGGAGGGGTACCTAGTATTATTTTGCAGAGGGGAATGTGTTGTGAAACATGATCTTACCATACTCCAAAAGGTCTGTTTGAACTTTTATGGTTTGTTTTTTGCTTTACTTTTTTTCTTGCTGTCATGATATGGCTACTGTGTAGAGAGTTGATGAAGAGGAAGTTAAAGGTTGTTTAGTCATATTACTGAAATGAATGAATGTGAATGTGAAGTGTACTTTTAGGGCTTGGTTACTGGTTATAACTGAATGGCATCTGTCAGAATATTGAATCAATATTCTGGGTCAGACTGCAACATTATTGACTCCCCATTTGATTCCAGAGCCAAGGTGCCCAACAGAGCAGGGGAAAAGTGTGTAATGCACAGAGGGAAAACTAAGAAGTGAACGGGTAAAAGAAAAGGTGCTCAAAAGATGCTTCCTTTGGTGGCAATGTTTCCTTTATAGAAACATTGTACACATATGCAGCTGCCAAGTAGAGACCAACTGATTAAGAAAGCATAGGTTTCTGTTTGACTCAGTAGGAAATACTCTTTTTAAAAGACAGAAATTGTGCCAGCATTTCCTACATCAGGAATCTACGCAGGTGAAATTATACCTCCAGATGATTCAGCATCAGCAGCTTTTTTGAACTCTTAAGTCACTGGGATCATTTTGTCTTTGCTTGGAATATATGTTAAATTTAACACATTTTGATACATTAAGTTTTTGTCCCAGTTTCTCTTTTCATTCAATAATCATTTACTGTCCATTCCCTTCGTCTTGTATTTTGTCTGTAAAATACTTAATAGCAGATTATCCTTGACAATAACTGGCATTTTGTCTTAGTTTTTGCCCACAGGTGTCAGTCCAAATGCTTGTAGGAGTTTATTGATACTGTAAACATTTTTGTTCGGTCACCAAAATCCTTATTGGAGGTTGACAGATAATGCTGTCTCTGCCATCATGCTTTCTCCAGCATCTCAGTTTTAGATAGCTTTAATAAGTTTTCTCTTAGGGACCAGAAGCAAGAGATAAATGCGTTTATCCTCTTTGAAAGAGTGGTCAGGGAATTTTGTCTGAAATACAGTGAAATCTCATTTCCTTCCCAGACTTGTGGTTCACAACATTCAGATATCCAGCAGAAGGCAAAAATGTTAAGATGTGCTAATGTAGCACACCTGCTTTAATGTGGCTGATAGTAGCTGTACAGTCAGTTATGATCATATTTATTCTATAGATTTTCTCCTCTGATTGTCAAAATCCTCTGCTGCTTCCCTGGCAGAGAGACTTCTTCTGACAGACCTTATTACCAGACTATATTTTATTCTTTCATTAGAATTAGCTTCCATGATAGTGCTAGTAATGTATCACTGCAAACTATTCCTCTCTAGTGCTTCAGACCCTGCTTAATTGTGACGAGCAGGCTGAGGGAGGTGATTCTGCCACTCTACTCTGGGACTCATGACACCCCACCTAGTGAAGTGTTTTCAGGTCTGGGGCCCCCTCATGAGGTTGGAGCAAGTCCAGAAGAGGGCTGTGAAGATTATCAGGGGGCTGGAGCACCTATCCTGAGGACAGGCTGAGAGAGTTGGAGTTGTTCCTCCTGAAGAAGAGAGGGTTTCAGGGAGACATTACAGGACCTTCCGGTACCTAAAGGAGCATACAAAAAAGCTGTAGAGGGACCTTTTACAAATGGCATGTAGTGATAGGGCAAGAGGAAATGGCTGTAAAGAGAGCAGGTTTTGCTTAGATATTAGGCAAAAATTCTTTACTGTGAAGGTGGTAAGAACAGGTTGACCAGAGAGGTTGGATGCCCCATTCCTGGAAATGGTTCAAGTTGCGGTTGGATGGCGCTTTGAGCAACCTGGTCTAGTGGAAGGGCATGGCATGCCCATGCCAGGCTGGTTAGAACTAGATGATCTTCAAGTCCACCTCCAACCCAAGTCGTTCTATGATTCTGTGTTGCCAGTGACACTATGGATCTGGTGAAAGCATTACAAAATTTTCAGCAAAAGTAGCATCTGGTGGGTCTGGAGATGTATCCAGCTGCTTTCTTCAGTGCAGCAAAAATAGGAGCACTGCTGTTGCCAGCAAGCTTTTTTGTACAGACCTCTATCCTTCTAGAGCAGGGCCCAGAAGAATGACAGCAGGTTCATTCACCAGCTCATCACACTGCCCTTGAGGAACTATTACAGCTCAGCAGATTAATCAGATAGATTAATACTCCTACTCTCTGGTGATTTCCAGAGATCTTTTTGATGGTTCTTGTTCTGGTGCTTATCCCACTGAAACCCTTTTTCGTGTTAAAGTGGAACTAATTAATTCTGGGGCAATACTGAATGGTTGCTTTCACGTTAACAGTTCAGCCAGTTTGTGTCTGGATGCTCTAAGTTCCACTGAGATAAACCAATTGTCCAGACAGTGTAGTAAATATCCAGTATCCAGTGCTACTGGATGTATAACCTTTTCAATAAGTGAGTTCGTAAGTAGTTATAGTCTTGAGCATTTTTGGTTCTGAGTTGCATGGTTTGGTTTTTCTGTCATGAAGATGCCATGTTTGTCTTTTACCGAAGATCACCTGTATTTCTTCAGCAGTACTTTTAGATAGACAGCATTCTTCTGCACAGGGATCATAATCTGCCATGTGCTAACAGCACGTGTCACTCTACTCCAGAAGTGGCATCGTTGTGGTGACCACCTTTAAGACAGAGTATCCATCATATGATAGCAGCTGAGAGGCATGAGGGTGACATACGACATTGTACAACAATGAAGATGATACTGTGGGAATTATGTACAATCTTTAGTCAGGCTGTCCAAGCTCTTTTAGCAGAGGCAATAATATAGATAACACATTTGTAGCAAAGTGAAAAATAAACCTGCCCTACTTCTGCAATTATCAAATAATCAAAACCTGTGATTGTCAGATGATCAAAATAATCACTTCATCCTCAACCGTAAAACTTTACATTAAGATGTTGGTTTTTTGGGTTTTTTTACCCAAGTGGGTAAGATTCAATCCTGTGTTGAAAATATTTTCCAGTGTTGGCCTAAAGTTCTAAAAACTAATTGTCTCTCTCTAATTTTTGAAAATCACCTTTTAAAAGTATGATTATGAAAAATGTTATCCTTTGATTAATTCCAGAGAAAATGCAATTGTGGAATACTTTACCAATATGAATCTTCTCTAAGGAAAAGCATTTTAAAAGAACCAGGCTGGCAAGCTGCTGTCTTGATTGCTAAACCCAAATTCAAGAAATTGCAATTTAACTTTAGGGTAGTCACGTTCTTATAGAAAACACACAAGGTTTTGCAGTGATTTCTACTTATTTTGCCAACTCAGTGCTGTGATGTTCAATATCTTGAAGAATGAACTCTCTAGGATTAGGCACTTGGTAGCCTCGAGCACCTCTTTGTTCTCTCAGATTTTGTGCTTAATTGATTTGCTGCTTATTTTTGAGTGTTCTTTTTTATTTTCTGCCATTAATAGATTTATTTCTTATTCTTTTCTTTTTTATTCAAGCATACTATACTTGGAGCTCTTAGCATATTTATTCTGTATTAGATGCTAGGCTGACAAAAGCCAGCCCCAAAGGGACTCTGCCATTTCCAGTTGTGTCTAAAATAATCTCTATGCAGTTGTGAGCGTGAACTGTCCCCAAAAGCGCTGAGTTGATCCTTGTGACTGGGAAGCTGTGTTACAGTGGTTTGATGGTTTGTCATAACTGAGTAGCAAAAGGACAGAAGGTCTTGAAGAAGATGAATATGATCCTACAATTCAGTCAGTGGAAATAAGGGTATTCTAGAGAAAATTCAGATAAAGTGGGGAGATTCAGTCATTTCTAATCTCCAGTAGATTGACAGCAGTATTTCTAGGTTATGTATCAATTAAGGTAAGGCAGGGTCTGGTTTTGCCCTCAGTGTTGCAAGGGAGCAATATACCCTAAGGTACCTAATACCTTCTCTAAAAGAACCAAAACCGGTGTTCCAGAAAGAGCTTGGATCATTTGGCAAAGGTGATGACATTATGTGTGGTCTTGTTCACCATTATCCATCTAGAATTATCCAAAACAAAGGATATTTCCATGTTTTATCTCATTTCTCAGGTGATAGCCACTGTACTGTCTTACATATTGCCTGAGCGAGGTTTCCTCGCTTCAGTGTGATCCAGCCCACTTTCCTGTTCTCACAACTTGTAAAAATGGCTACAGCCCAACAGAAGCTGAATAGTCTCCTGAATCTGGCAACACTGCTGGGAGAAAAGATCCAGTCTTTGTAATTCTTGCATCTGGTATCAAACTACAAGGGAAATAATAGCACAGCATATGGTCCAATGGGGAATCCAGCACACAGCTAATCTTGAGGTACTGTATTTCTGGAGTGACCAAGTATTCTGGAGAGATTCACAGAAAGCAAGTTGGGTTGGAAGGGACCCCAAACTTTTGCTCAGAACATGGCTAATTTTAAATTAGATCAGATCAGTCAGAGTCTTGTCCTGTTGAGGTTTGGCAGTCTCCAGGAATGGAGGTGCCCAGCCTCCCTGGGCAGCCTGTCCTGGGGACCAGCAGTGTTGAGAGTGACATCTGTACCATGTCCTCTCCTTCAGTGTGGCCACCAAACACACACGGTTTCTTCAGTCTATAAATTTGCAACATGGTGCATTTCACCTTTTATTGGCATAGAGGAACAAAAGGCAGCAGGTAATATATGATTTGCAAGGTACAATTTTCAAAAGTAGTCTTTTGGCCTGGGGTGAGGAAATGTCTGTGTAACTATCACAGTGCACAGTAGTGAAAGTCAGGCATCTCTGCCTCTGAGAGGATCACTTTGTTTTTTCTTTCTGGAATTGAGACTAATGGAAAGGTGGAGAAAAACTGATGCATAAGCAGTAGTTATTTTCTGAAGGGAAATGATGGTAGTGAAATATATTTAGTATACCAAAGAGATTGCCAAGGGAGGACATTGCTTATTTGAGGTTCTTGGAAGCTATAGATATCAAGGAAGCAGAGAAATTCTTCAGAGGAGGACATGGGAATGTTACTAATGGAATCAGAGAATTAATGGGATAATAAAATAATTAAGAAAGGAGAAATTTCACCTGAGGCTGTCAAATTTGACATAACTGATAGGAGATGGAATTTCCTAGGTTATACTTGAAGAAGAATTAATTCAAGAAGTGTCAATTGGCCAATAAATCATTTCAGCTGGAAATGCAGAAGAGGTCTGTAGCTCGCACAAGAAAAATCTGTTTGTTTTTGTACGTGAAAAGATCACCGCATAGTATGCCAAACTCTGTTTAAATGTTGGCAGACAAGACTCTCTGAACAAAGACTTTCATCACTTTAAGCGCAGGCATCTTGTGGATTACTGTGCAGTGCGAGTTTTATTTATTTGTATTTCAGTTGTTTTCTCTGTAATTTCAAAATGAATTTTCCAAATGTCTTCTCTTCTTTAATTTGTATTTTATTTTCTCAGCTTCATGTTTTTCACCAGCTAAAATCAGCAATAAGGCAAATACTTGGCTAAGAGCTTTGAGTGAGTCTCTCTTATTTCTGGACATCTTTATTGCTACCCCTTTCTTTTCTTCGCCTTCCCTGTTATATTTCTGTCATCCTAAATATTAGTTAAACTGGGTGGGATATGGGGTGACTCCTGTCCTCTGATTTTTTAGATGTTTTCTCTCTTCAGAAAGGTTGCAGTTGTTTTCATTTTGTTTCTGCTTTTTCAGATGAGAAACTACCACAAAAGATATCTGCAGCATATCGCTGGTTTTCTGTGGCGTGTAATATTCTGCAGCGGAGATAATACTATCAATACAATGCTACTTCTATCGGTGAACTAAGATTTTTGTTATTTCTGCTTCTTGTCTGTGTAGTTTTTCTGCAGTTTCTGCTTGTGGTCCCAGACTTGTGACAAGGGCTGAGTTTGCCGCTAAAGGGGATCAAATCACTGGTTTGGCTAGGAGAAAAGGTAATTTCCAGGCTGTTTTTACTTGATATTTTTGCTTATGTCAACTTGTAGTAACTCAGCCTACTGGATTTTGTGGAGTCTGCTGTATTTACAGTTGGTGTCGGTGTTACCAGTAAGTAGCCAACAAGGCCGCTGTGGAGTAGGAGTGACATTATCAGTCATCTTTCCTCTTGTCTGGACTTGCAGGCAAGGGAAGTACACACACTTGTCTGAGCTAGTGTAGGAGGTTGTATGTGTACATAGATAAGAAGAAATTACCTTTATTTATGGGAAGAAATCCTTCTTCCATTCGGAACTGGCAGGCTGAGCAAAACAGTTGCAGTTCTCCTTCAGTAAATGTGAGATTGATGCCAGTCTTGCCTCACTCAAACCTTTAAACAGTTACTGCAAGATGAGGCGATTTCTGTTCCACTGGCTGGTTGGCCCTCTTGGACATGGCTTCAGCTTTTTCTTTGAAATTCCCACTGAAAATTTTTGAATTTAAAATGAGGCAGCATTTTAAGAATACTCATTTTTGCAATTTCCCATTGTATTGGTAAGGTAGACCAAGTATTGGTAGCAATTTTGTAGCAATAGTTCACTTTCCATTTCCTTGCTGTGCAGTAGGATTCGTGCTCTTCTGTGGCATTCTCTTCTACTTGAAAAGCTTGACACTAAGTGGATATATATTTTTAAATATAGACGGGAAAGCTATTATTTTTTATTTAGCTTTTACTGTGTAATGGAATTTGTGACAAGGTTATTTGCTTCGATATAATTTTGTGTACTGATTAGTGTTCTTTGGAAAGGGCCTTGAGGCGTGTTGCACGAAAGATGCTATATAAGTAGAGAATGGAAGGGTAAACGACCTTCATTTAAATGCAGTCAAGTAATCATTATCAAAGTTTTAAGCAATTTGAACTGCCTAACAGGAGGTATGATGACAATAATTGCCAATGTCCTTAAAGGACAGCTGTACCCATTTGATCACTGCCACATGCTTGAAGTTCATAAAAGGAAAACCACTTTGCACAATCACTATGTTGTTTTTGAAGATAACTATTTTAAAAACAAACAAGCAAACCAACCAGCCAATCAACAAAAAACCCCAAACAAACAAAAAACCCCAACAAAACAAACAAAAAAACCAAACAGAAACCCCCCCACCAACTAACAGAAAACCACATATTTCACAATGGGTATTTTGAAGGTCTCTGCATGTAATCCAGCAGAGGTTTACCATACAGCAGTGTAGGTGCCAACACCAGAAGGCACAAGTAAATTATAAAGTTAAAAGAAAGAAAAAAAAAAGTGCAATAGTATTTAAATAGGAGTGAAGCAGGCGGTGTATATCTCGGAAAGAATGGTTTTGCCATGCAAGCGAAAGGAATGCCGGGCTCTGCAATGTTGTTCTGAGCTTAACCGTTAGGTAACTTGGGTCAAGGAAATGAATTATGCTGAAGGACTGAGGAGAAATTTATTCATATTCATATTTACTCTTTTCCACACCCAGAATCATCTTATGGACATGCAAAATCAGAAGTGGATTTTGCCCATTTTCTGAGGTGCATAAAGAGGAGCTGGGCCCAGCTTGGAACCAATAGTTTGTTCCTTAGTGTGGCTCTGTGCCAAGTTAATACTTCCTGTCTTTCTCTTAATGTTCTTGTGACTGGCCTAGTCCCACCAGTTTTCCACAGGCTAAGAAGAGCTCTGTAACCCTTCTGAGATGGGTATATAAAATACATAAGGGCTTAGGGAATCTCAAAGTCCGGTCTGCCTCTGTCACTATATATTATAATATAAAATGATGAAGCTGTGTCTTAACATGAACTAATTATTTTTGTCCTTCAGGACTCCAGTTGGCTGTTCAATAACGTTATTGCCCTGGGAGTTACAAATCTTCTAATTTGCAGCATAAAAATATTTATGGCTGTTTTATACTTATTTGTTCTTGTGCCAATGTTGTCTTTTTGACTTCAATAGTTCATCTCCAGTGTATATGCTTTGCTGATTATATTTTTACAGAAGAGTCATATTCCTGTTCAGTCTTGGCAGGGTAGACCAAGCCAATGTCTTTTATTCTCTGTGAATGTACACTCCTCATTCCCAGTGTCATTCCTACAGCCCTTCCTTGTTCTTTTTCCAGTTAAAATTAATCTTCCCTGAATAAAATCAGAATTAGTGTTCTGATGAGGTTTCACTGTGAAATGACATTAATACTATCTGGAAAAAAAAAATTCCTGTTTATATTCTTCAACTGCATAGCTTGTTTTCATATTTGCATCAAATTAGTTGGTGAAAGTACATCTTCCAGTCAGTGGAAGGGTTTTTTACATTCTCTCTTCTTTGTGCTCTTCTTTACATTTACATTTTACATTTCAGGGTTTTTTACTTTCTCTCTTCTTTGTGCTTGAGTTTCAACTTGTAGCTTTTTTTTCCACTGCTACTTCATAGTTGATAGTACTACTTTCTCTTCATTACCTTTCTTTATGTGGAACATGATATTTCACCAGTATGATACTTTGATTTTTCTTTCTACTGATGGTGCCTCCTAATTTTGTGTCATCTGCAAAGTTCCACTGTCTGTTTCTACTTGTCATATTCATACTCAGTAATGAATTCAGGGGAGTTCTGCAAACTGATCTATGAGGAGCTTCATTACCAAGCTTCCTTCAGTTCATTAGATGTCCTTTCAATACTATCTGCCATTATATCCTTTTTAGTATTTCCCTAACTAATTTACAGTCCTTTTACAAATTCCTGTTTTTCTACCTGTTAATGCACAAGGTAACATACGTATAGATATAGATATATAGATATATATGCTGATGTGCAGTTAGATAATTCAGTCATTTCCTTTCCTTAAAATCAGCCACATTATCAAAGAAATTAACTTGGCCTAAATTACCTTACATCAGCCATTGTGAGCTTCATCCCATTTTTCTGTTGTATGTATTTAAACCTTAAACTAATAGAAGAATTATTGTCTGGATCAATTTTTCTCTTCTGCCTCCTTAAATACTGGTGACTCCCCTTCAATTCCTGCCAAGTCCTGATAAAATTGTGGAGATTTAGTGAATAATTTCTACGACTGTTCCAGCACACTTCATTTTTTTCCCCGCTATGTTATTATTTTGACATGACCTGGGTGTTTCAGCCAACCTATCCCTTTTTATGTTTTCACAGTCTATAACGTCATCAGACACCCCTTTCCGTCTATTTTTGTTTTTCCTAAAGAACACATGCATTTTGGTATCTTGTGTTCCAGCCCTGCCTGCTGTTTCAATATATTTTGCTTTCCTGCGATAGCTTTGTTCATCATGCAGCACTCCAAACTTTCCCGTTTTGTTTAAGAACACAAGTAGCAGAGCAACAAACCTTAAAAGTATTTCTTACTGATTGGATCCAGTTCCCTAATGAGTCTATTCATGAACCATGCCATCTAATTGATGGTTATTTGCATCAAAATTAGTATTTTCTTCTAGATGTCCATCCTATTCCCCGCTCTGTTCTTTAAGCCATTATTGTGACCCTGTTTTCTTGATTTTTCCCCTTCCTTTGAATCAAATCCAGATGTGGAAAATATGTGCCTCTCCCAACAGTCTTCCTTTCTTTTCTAGTTTACCACTAATATATGCATAGATGTGTTCTCATTAGTAAAGGGAGAGATCTCAACAGAAATTTAGGGAAACAGGGTGTAGATGCAAATTGTATTGCAAAAGGTGAAACTCAAAATTTGCCTGTCTGAAAAGTTTTCACAGGTTTTTTGATAGCTCTTTCTCTGTTTTGGACTTAATTTTTTTAAAACTAAAAGAAATTCCGATGAAGACTTCTGGAAAACTTTGAATATGTCTGACTGTGTTTTAAGTTGGCCTACCGTGTATCTTACACATGAAAAAATAAATGTCTAATACATAGGAAATTGACATAGATATTTTACTGTCATTACTAAGTAACTTAAACAGTGAAATTCTTCAAAGTTTTGCTGTTCCTCTGGAGTCTCCCAGGCTACATCCATATAAACTAAATGGAGCCAGTGTATACCCTCAAGTGTGTACTCAAGCCCACTAACCTCCATACTATGCCACATGTCCTCCAGGCTGGAGACTAGGACCTGGCCCACTTTATTTGTTAGTGGCTAAGAAGTTACTTCCAGAGAGAAGTATTTGCCAATTAAGTTCCTATCTGTATGTCTCAGTGCAAATATTCTTCCCCCACAGCTAGATGTAAGAAACGTTTGTTTTATTCTTAATTAATAAGAATGACTGATAGTAATCATGGCAGGTGGGAAGGGTTTGGGATGAACATTTATGTCTGAGCTGTTAAGTATTCCAGGCTTCAGCCTACTTTGAAATCGATTGCCTTGAGTTACTGTGTAGAACGGGGAGGAGCAAGGAAAGTATTTTTTTCCTGAATTTCTGACAGAGAATCACTGTCCCAGGCTCTGTGTGAGAACTGGGGTCTTTTAGAACTAGGAATGTTGTTCCTTCATATCTGATGAAAAGACACTGTCCTAGTTTTTGCTCTTTCTGCATGCTCACAACTCTTCTCCACAAATTGTTCATACCAAAGCCATCCTCTTTGTACCTTACAGTCTTTACTATGAGAAAAGATGCTGCTGTTCTCTCTGGACCATCAGGATGCCCTCTTCTCTGTCCTGAGGTGTAAAACTAGCCTGTTGTAAATGAACAACTTCTGCATGGAGAGGGAGGAAAAAGGAGAATAGTTTTCAGTAGAAAAAAATAGATTTTTAGGATGCTTCTTTGAACCAAACAGATTTTGCTTGAGCCTCCTGAGATTTTCTTACCACTGTTTTCCAATGAAGCTGTATTTACAAGATTATTTTAGCATCAAAACTCAGCTGCATTTAATTCCACTGGATTGCACTTTTGTTACTTTGAGCAGACACTGATGTGTATATCAGCTCTACAGAGTTCTAAAAGAGATTTAAGAAACAAATATCATAAAACAAACATGTCACAGTAAAAATTCAATTATAAGTCAAAATGTCTTGCAGTATAGATTGAAGAAAAAGGAAGGGAAAGCTAACAAAAGAAGAACATATGTATATTTATAGCCACAAAAAGATTTTATTCATTTTTTCCCATGCCACAGTGCTACATTATCTCATAGAACAGGTGAAAAAAGAAATACTACAGAGAGTAGCTTGTATGAGGACATTTTTTTTACATATAGCTAATTAACAAAGACAGTTCAGATGCTTACAGTGCTAACACAGGTAATTTTAGTAAGAAAATTGCAGAAAAGCGACAAATAAGTAGAGTAATGATGAAGTTCTATGACTCCACTGGTGGTATCTTTTTCAAAGAGAAAATAGCCTAACCCAAAGCTGAAAACTGTAGAAATAGAAAGCAAAATTTTAAAATTACTGTTAAAGTCTGTGCAATGCCATGGCAACTTTAATTCATGCCCAAACAGGTTTTGGAGTCTCCTTCACTGAAGATATTCAAGAGCTGTCTGAACACAATCTTGTGCTGTGTGTTGTGGGGTGACCTTGCTTGAGCAGGGAGGTTGGGCCAGATCATCCACTGTAGTCCCTTCCAACCTGTCCCATTCTGGGATCCTTTTTCTTTTGAGTTCCTGTATTGGAGAAGATTCATTTTATAGTGAGAAACTTTCTGCTGTTTTATTTACTAGTTTTACATCTTCTGATATATTCAGCAACACTGCAGATAGAGGTCAGATAAACACAATCAGAATTTTTTCACCATTCTCTATTATATTACATGTGATTACAACACAACTATTATCTTTGCTTCACTGGGAGCTACCTCTGACCTTGTTCAAAGATAAAATTCCTGATTTCAAGTTGAGTAACAGTCAGTGTTTTCAATGGGAATCTGGGGATGATCTTGAGGAGAACTGACCATTAGGAACTGCAATTGATCCTTAGTTTGTACTTGTCCTGGGAAAGTAACTGCTATATTTCTATTATCATGCTTAGGCATTAAGCATAATTTTGACTTTATAGATGGCACCAAAAATGTTGAACGCATAAATAAGCTTCATTTAAATCATAAGTCACTTTGTTGAAGCTGAGAGTATATCTTTTCCTGGTAGTACAGCTGTGCGATAAGGGTGCGAAGAAATCTGAACCTCAATTTCCATGTTGGCAAAATCCTTTCAAAGGCTCAATTGCAGTATGAGTAAGGTAAGCAGTGCTTTGAATTGATGTAGTATTTCTCACTAGTGAGGTGAAAGTGAAATTAAACACGGTATTTTTCCTGTGTAAATCTCCTAATACTACGGTTATAAGTTAGATGTCATGAATCAGCAGGCAAATAAGTCTGTAGAGTTGCTATGCATGAAACAAGTTATCCTATTTAGCCACATGCTGAGACTAACTCAATTTCTTCCTTGCATGTGATATTTTAGCTAAGCAGTAACTTAATTTGAATACACAAAGTAGTAAACTGCTATCTCTTGAAATCAGTTTTACAGAGACATTTAGTCAATGCAGTTTGGAAAGAATAAGTTCAATATATGCTGTCATACATTAATAACATCTAAGTTATTTTCTGGACCAAATGCATTGAAGCATTAGTGTATGCTTCTTTTCCTGAAGTATCTGTGAGCGTTTTCCTTTAGACTATATCTGACCATTTTTGTGATAGGCTGGCTAGTGCATGGATGGCTTTTATGTGTGGGTGGCTACATTTTATATTACTTAAAATAAACAAGGTTACATCTTAATAATGCTTTAATAGGGGTTTCATTGATTATGTGTCACTCCTGTTAGTTCATAGGAGTTTCTATTAAGTGTTTACCTGGGTGCATTTTCTGTGATTATGGCAAGCTTTCAATGGTTGGACCTCACTCATTTTATGTATTTAGCGTTATCTCCTTTTTTATCTTCCTGCTTCTCTGTGTATGAAGTGTTATTTCTCATGGAAGTTTACAACAGTGATAGGAATATTGCATTTAAAAAAACGGAAGGAAATTTGTGCCCTGTTACAGATCATACTAATAGATATGCATGCCTGTTTATTTGAGAGAATATTTTTTTCTTAGGCATCCATAGTCATTTCAAATGCAGCATGCAGTTTATCAGTTCTATCAGATACTGTGTGTAATGTGTTCACATAAGCCTCTCAAGGCACAAATCTTCAATGTAAAGGATCTGTTTTATATCCTAGGCTTTCTAAACACTCTACTAACTATACAGACTGTATCAATCTGATAGTTTGGGAACAGAATTATAAAACATAGAAGTGCAGGGCTGTGTGAAAGGTGAGATCTTTGTATTTGAATTTTACTTGAATTGATCCATAAAGTTATTTTTAGAAGTTACATTCTCATAACATCTGCATAATCTGGTTTACTCTAATCTGATTTTTCCAAGCTTTTTAAGCAGTGCTGAAAATTACTTTAGGGAATAGATTTGCTTTCAAACTGAGTTTTCAGAATAAAGTTCGGGTCATTGTGTTCCTTAAGAGATTGGCTGAATGCCACTAATAGTATGTTGTGACTGTTTTTAAACCTGACAGCTGGCTACAATACACTTGAGTAACTTCCAGTTTTATTGTCAAGCCAAGGTATGATTTCAGTAGAGATGGTATCTGGCATCCACAGAAGATATTATCATCAGTTAGAAATAAGATGCACTTCATCATTTTTTGCAGGTTCACTCATTATGTTGTGCCCTGCATTTGAATTAAGTTTGTAAAAAAAAAAAAATTATTTTAAAATGTAGGTTTGCCATTTAGTAGCCTTTGAGGTGTGACATGAATATCAATAAATAAACAAAGCTCATGGAGCACATTTAGTATCCCAGTTTAGGAGGTGCTTTAAAAATGTTTTCAGATGAAAATAATTAAAATTCAGAATTAGTCTCATTGAGCTGAGAAAAAACAGATTTGTAGACATAGGCAATATCCTTTATTAGACTAGTGGCTATGGATGGAACTGTTGAAGACGTGTTTGCTTAACATCTTATTTATAAAAAGCATATTCATTACTACCATTACTTTTTGTGTATTATGCATGGAGTCAAAATGAAATTCTGCACCAGCACATTCCTGTTTGCTGAGAGATGCTAAGTGAAGAACACTACCAATAACGAAAGTGTCACTTCCAAATCTATTTTTTTAAACACCTCTAGAGAGTCTTGCCACTGCACAGACAAGAAGCCTTTGAGATCGCACCTTCTCAGGCAGTTCTGTTTCTTCCCAGTTCATGTTATATTAACAGAATTAATGGGACGACTTTTTTATGATGCCTTACTTCCCAAATGTTAACACTTGCTTGACTGTGGGCAGTTGATACTCTTTTTTCGTCTCCTTTTTTCAGGTCTCAATTAATTTGCTATTTCAAATTACAAAAGTCAACATTGCTTAAAGCATATGTGTTTTTCTTTTTTCCCCTACAAAATTTCATTATTATAGAGTAAGGCATTAGAATGGTGAATCTACACAAATGCATACGAATAACAAGCCTGATTCTCCCCTGACATGTCCATTCATTTAAAGAAAATAGTGCTGAAGGATAGTTGGGTGTAATAGCAAGCTACCATGCTGTAGCTGTGTTTATAATCTTGTGAATTTCAGCTGTACTGTGGAGGTCTTCAAAACATTAAACATTTGTGAACCAATTTATTCAAGCTCATGAACATCAAAAATCAAGAGACTTAAAGCTATTAAAGGGAGCAAAAGATGCAGATTTAGGTCCTTCATGAGGTTTTGAAAATCACTAGTTTGTGTCCTGAGGTCACATATGTGGTCTTGAGTCTTCAGGAGCTGTGAGCCAGTCATTGCATGGGGGGATGGAAGGTGCATATCTGGATATAGAAATGGATATCAGACCTGATGATTTACCAAATGAGAGCTTTTATTCTAAAGGGCAGCCAGCCTCCTGATGCCTGCCTGCAGCTGGAGTTAAGGAGGAGAAGCAGAGTGCTGGGGCTGGTCACCTCCATGGCTGAGTTTGATTCTGCCCAACTTGGGGCATTGGCACAGCCAGGACATGAAGGACTGCAGGCTGAGGGGGGTGGTGTCTTGGTGACAGGGGCAGTGTGGCTGACTGAAAAATTATGTGAAATAATATGCAAGTCTGACTTGATGTTCTGGCAGAGTGGAAGTTGTTGGGATGCAGTTTGTGACGTGAAGTGAGTTAATGGTGGAGATGGGGTGTTTGTGCACAAATCCAGGTATGTCTCTGCAAGCCCGTCTCTGGCTACCATGTGCAGCAGCAACAGCAAAGATGGTCATGCCACCCATGCAACAGAAATACATTAAAATTTATAGTATTTATTTGTAAACTCACAGATCATGTGCCATACTGTGTAAAGTGTGATTTTTCTTCTTTTTTCTTTTTTTTTCCTTCTGGTTTAATGTTCAGAGTTAGTGTCATCCTAATTAGTTTCCACTGACAGAATAAATATTGTTCCATCTGTGCACTATTACAGTCAGCGACTGAAGATTTGAAACACTTGAGCAGTGGATGTCAAGTAGTCTGTAAAGGGACTGGAAAGCAACTCATTTTGGATTATTTTGCATATATCACCATTCAGAAGGAGGTTATGGGAGCAATTCTCATCTGTACTGCTACATCCCAAAATTATGCCAAAATTTTGTTCCCTTTTTTCAACAGAATTTACTTGATAATGATCATGAATAATAAAATTACAGGATTTCATGCCTTATGACAACATAAAGCCTTTTTTTTTTTTTACAAGTTTGCAACTGTGTTTTAAAAGGGAAACATTAGTACCAAATGCTGAGAGTGGGCCAGATGAACTAATATCCTTATTTATTAGACATTCCTGAGACAAGAGGCAGAGCAACTTGTCAGGAATCTCCTTTCCTTTTCCTGTGCACTTTACCATGTAAAAGAAAATGCACATTTGTAAAAGGTAACTCTATTTAAACCTTATTCCTGGAAATTTCTTTGGCTGTGATTAAAGCAAAATTTAAAAGCAAGTGAACACTGTATTTAGAGGTCATTTTGGTGTTGTTGTGGAGGGCTTTCAAAAAACTAGTCAGGCAGGAGAAACAGGCACATAGACTTCTCTGAAGACATATAGCTGGCTTCTGGCTGCAAGTCTGTCTGACATTGAAAATATTTCTTGTGAGTAATAATCCTTTACTTAATGTGATGGAATTTTTCCAGTTCAGCTTCTTGTAGCTTGATTAAACAAATTAATTTTTACATAATTGGAAATCAGTGCAGCACTTCATGAAGTTGTTGCTCAGTATTTAAAAAATAGTCTTAAAAGAACATTTACATCTCAACTATTTGAAAAGAGGCAAATCCCAGGCAGCATCCTTAGGAAATGCTATAGACTATATAAATCCGATTACCCAAATTCTTTCTTAGCTGAAACAGAACAATATGTGATGCTATCTATGAAATGTATAGCTAATACCCCCGAGTATCCAAAAATATTCAGTATCTGCGTGTTATATTAATGACTAAAGCTGCCTGATCCCTTTAGATATCTTTTTTTTTTTTTTTTT
>VXBT01007277.1:1778935-1805498 GCA_013400235.1 Oriolus oriolus | reverse complement strand
TTTTTTTTTTTTTTAATTCTCAGCAACATTGGGGGTAAATGTAAATATTTTGTTAGCAATTCTGTAATAAGAAACTTTAATTTGCATAAGATTGTTATAGTTAAAGAGTGTACATTCTGCTTTAGACAATAATTGACTGCCAACCTAATTTTCAAACCTGTAGAAACCTGTGCAGAGTTCCTGGGGTGTGTTTGGGTTTTGTTTGTTTGTTTTTTAGATTTGGGGGATTTGTTGTTTTTGTTGTGTTTGGAGTTTGAGAGGGTTCTTTTGGTTGGTTGGTTGGGTTTTTCTATATGTTAAAGTTACGACATGTAAAAAAAAAGATGCTCTTGCTCTTCTTTGGTTCTTAACATCGAGAAACTGTACATTTCACATTGAGTATCTTGGGTTCACGCTGATAAAAAGTAAAACTTTTGTATACATAAAGGAGGAAAAACAGCATTTACTCGGAATTTAACCATTCAACCTTCTTTACTTGAAGCTTGTGTTATTTCTTTTATAAATTTTGCTGTACAGATTCAATTATATGGCAGCTTTAAAAAACTAAAACTTGTAAAAAAATGGCCTTAGAGAAATGTTATTCTGCATCATGTTTAAATAATTAGACTTCTGTCTTACTGAAACATATGTTCTTTGGATTTAAAAAGAGCTAAAACCATGAATATCGGCACAATTAGGAAATTACATCGTCATTGATTGATAGGTAGTTGCGTGGAAATGAACTGAAATGCTTGTAGAAGTAAATGTGTATTCTACTACTGCTTAAACAAACGCTCTTGTGTTTACCTGAGTTATAGGAGAGTTATGGAGGTTAGAAGAGGCACCTTTCCTTTCCATGTTTAGTTTGTTCATGTCACTGTTCTCACTGTGCAGTCATTAACAGAACCGACTCACCCTGAAAGAGAGAGCAATTTAAAAATTGCACAATTTCACAACTGTTTTTACATCATCTTTACACCAGAAACAAACAAGTGAACAAATGGAAACCCATCAAAATTAAATATGTGCTGAAAGGGCATGCTGTCCTTTAATGTTGACTGGCAAGGACCCCTTATTTATGTAAGCTTTTTTAAAACCAATTTCTGTAACCAGCTATGCCAAAGAGATGCTCATCTCTAAGAAATAATTTAAAGGTTATAATTAGAGAAAGGCCTTTTTATTATTCTTAAACCATTTTGTTCATTCTCCCCACCCTTTTTTTTCCCCATTTATTATCTTTTCCCTAAAGGCCTCCTACACATTGAAGTCCACAGTGAAACTCACTAGTGGGGATGAAGCAGAGAAGCCACTGCAGGACTCCCTATTTCAAAGCTGAACCAATATTCACCATTGACACATTCATTCATCTGTGCAGGGTCATTGGAAATCCTCTTTCTCTAGTTTTGCCTTCCCTTCAGGGAGCAATGCTTAAAAGAGCAAACCCCTGGTGTGAAGAGATAGAAGAATTCTCAGCGTGGCCAGTGGTGCCAGGAATCGAATTAAAGTTGTCCATTTGCAGATTACTGTATACTCAGCTCCCAGCATATTCAGCTGTGGGGCTTGATGCTGACGTTTTATTTGAAATGTTGATGGTGGCACTTGGTTGTATTAAAAAAAAAAACTCGGGGCAAAAAGTATTTTCTCAAAAAAAGAGGAAAAATGCTGAATTTCAAAATGTGCATGGTTCCTGCTGTTCCTTTTAGGTCTAGAGGTTGTTATGGATCACATGCCAAAGAGGTAAATAATTACAGAATTTACTTCTTTGGGTAATTTAACACTTGTCACTTATTCTGCTATTGTTGGCATCTCTATTTTGGCATAAATCAGATTTTGACATTAGTAAACCTGCAATTTTGTTTTTCTTCACACACATTATCTCTTCCATGTGAAAGGCACTGGGGAGACACCGGCTGCCATGAAATCTGAAATGCTTGCAGTCAACATGAGGAGCGCCTCTTTATTTCAGTTTCATTTCCTGTTAATAGCGATGAACTTGGTGCACATTTAGACACATTTAGAAATTGCCAAACAGAGATTCTGTAAAAGGAGTTCTAAGAATTTAAAGAAGTCTCTGTCAGTTTGGAGGATGAAAGGATAAGCACAGTTAACCATTTGGTCACCTGCCCAAATTCCCATCCCAGCAAACATAGTCCCCACACGTGTGGGCGGCGGAGGAGTTGTCGCGGTATATCCCTGTCCTTTGTGACTGCTAGAAGGTTTAATTCTTGTGACTAATTTCAAAGAAATCTCAGGCAAAGGGTATTTCTGTGAATAACGGTGGCACGATCTGCCACCAACATAAATCACAGTTTCTTCAAGGAGCATCAGGAAAGGAAGGTGGAAGAAAGAGTTGGAGGCTACAAATTACACCACTGCCTAATTATGCAGCTTTATTCATATGACTAACAAGATATCCACATGCATGTTAGCAACACAGAGGCCTAAATTGTAGACATTCATAACAACTTGAAGAAGGGAGCAGGGGAACTGTTCAAACAATTTAAATTCTCTGTCATAGCAACTTGTGACTTTAGATAGAGCCATCCCAGAAATACAGATTAAATTTTCCTTTTGAACTAAATCACACAGGTGGTATCTTTATGCAGTGCATATAAAAGTAAGCTCATTGTTCCTCCTGTAACCAGCACTTCTATACCCAAGTATGTGAGGTGTTATAAAGAGGTAACATTACAGTGAGATATTTTAATCTAGTTGAATGACCTTACGCAAGGGGAAGCGTTTTTCCGAGAGGGGCAGCCCAGTAATGAGGGTGAGGTGTGTCCTAAAACGCCCCAGAGCTCATTCTAGCTTATCAACTACTGCTACAATTCCTAATTTGTGGGGCACTTGTGCTTTTTCTAGGCAGTCTATCATTTAAAGTGCTGTGAGAGACAGTTTAATCATTTTAAGAGTATGCTGTGTAACTGATCTTAGAAGTGCCCGGTACTCACCAGAGATTTATTGAAAAAACATTTGTACCATGACTGTCTTTCCTTTGAAAATAGTCAAAATATTAAAAAAAGCAGTCATGCTCAGCAGCAGTTTTCATTGATGCATTTAGAGAATTTCTCCTCTTTAGCAATCCAGACCTTTTTTAAGAAATGTCATTGCTGGTTATCCTCAATACAAAATGGCCCATCAAACCTACCTTGGTGCAACCTTACCTCTTAAATATCAACCCATGCCCCATAACCATTTGTTATCAAGTACATTTTAGTTCAGTCATGGCAAACTCAGTTTAATACATAGAGTGAAAAAAAATGGATAGAACTCAAGGCAATTTTTGTTAAATCAAATATAGGATCTTTATTTGAAATGTTTTGGATCCATTTCCTGAAAAGGTGACACAAGATCTTTGCATAATAGATATGCAATGCTTAGATAACTATGTGCCTAATGAAAATTATGAGAAGTTAAAAAAAAAATCAAAATAAATCCAAACACCTAACAAAAAAATGAAGTAAGACCACGGGCAAATTTAAGTCTTCCTTAACCTTAGCTTTGTACTTAGCAAATACTTGAATATAAATGTTCTGCCTCATTTTCCTGTCTTCTGTGGACTGAAGTTTCTAAAGTCCTCATAAATGTGATCTTCTTGTTCTTACTGTCGACTTCACTCTTTGTTGTCAATATTAGCTATATCTTCTGAGCAGCTAACCCCACGTACTGGTGTAGTGGGTTAGGTATTCACTGGCCACTTAGCAAGTGCACTGACACAGGCTGAGGTGGGATTTCTGCACACGAATTTCACAAGCCATTGGGAGTGAGTGTGTTGAATGGCTGTGCTGCATCTGCAGTTAAATTCCTGAAGTGAGTGGCAATCACCCAACCTGGCCTTCAGTACATGAAGAAACCAGAAACATGCTTGATAGGTGGTAG
The DNA here is from genome assembly GCA_013400235.1 of Oriolus oriolus. NCBI lineage: Eukaryota > Metazoa > Chordata > Aves > Passeriformes > Corvidae > Oriolus > Oriolus oriolus. Next base: position 1,801,640 of record VXBT01007277.1, on the reverse strand, counting down.
GAACAGGATGCTGCTTTGTTCACTTCAAAAACCTTTGCTGTCCTATTTTCTGACCACCCTTTAGCACTGCTGCTCTTGATTTGGCACAGCTTTAAGTTTGAGATAGAGGACAGTGCAGAAATGCATGTAAAGAACTGAGGAATGGGGAAGGGGAGAAGGAGGTCATGTATGTCAGATACAGGAAGAAAGATGCATCTGAAAGATCTGTGGCTGTTGGAGATCTATCTTGTTGCCAGTGAATAAACTCCTAACATTGCTTGACTGTAAAGGGAATTAACTGATTTTTTTTTCTTTTACATTTTTTGTTAAATGAAACTATATCATTCTCTAGGCAGAAATAATATTGCAGTATACTCTAGTGCAGCAGGAAGGTTGCTGAAAAAAGAGGCACTTAGAATTTCTGAAAAGGATATGTATTCAGGATTGCAGTTGATGCAGTCTGTACTGGGATAGTCCAAAACATGGGGGTTCTTTTCTGTTTCTGTGGTTTTTCTGTGTGTTAATTCCAGACTAGACATTGAGCCATCACTAGAGATAAACATCATCTTCGCTCTGGGAGGGGAAATAAATATATGTGTACATTTATACATGTGTACACATGGAAAGAGAGAGAGATTCTCTGAATCAAAGCTTTATAATTTGTCTCTTTAAAAATCCACATAAAATACAAATACAGAATCAAAACTGTAATAGTGAGGAACATATTTCCCATCTCATGCTGCAGGGCATAAGCTAATCTGCTGCTGAGATCAGGCAGGAACCCCCCTTCAACCCTGTGTTGTTTTTCATTACACAACTGGCTGTTTGCATTATGGTTTTTATTAGAACTTGATTGTTTAATGACAAAGATGCAGAGTTATGCTAAAATAAATAGAAAGCTCTATAGTGGGGAAGGAGAAAATAGACTCAATGAAAAATAAAGTAAAATACAAGGACTGCTAGATTCTGCTGCTCTCACCCCAATGCCTCCAAAGCCTGCGAATGTTTTCCTCACTTATACATGCATTTGCTTTATTAACCCCCATCCCTCAGAAAAACCTACAGCTGTATTGTATAGGACCTAGTGGTGTTCCTTTTGCCTCCTTCATTTTATAAGGAGATATTTCCATACACAATTTCAGTTAGGAAAGTTGTGTGCTAGACTGCTCTACCTTTAAAGAAAGAACTACTAGGCAAGTCTGTGTGTTTAAACCAGTCTGAAATGCAGGGAATATTGTCGGCCTTAAGATAAAGGATTGCAGTTCTGTTGGACAAATGTTCTCATCTGCTGCAACTCATCTATTATGTAGCTTTTGTAAATGTGTCATAATAGAGCAGTAGCCTTGGCAATCTGCAGAGTTGGTTTGTGTGCAGTTGTTCGGACAAGTGATTGCTTATATTGGAACAATTGAGTTTATTTTTGGGTTTGTTGGGGGGGGGTTGTTCCTTTGAAAAAGCCAGCAAAAAAAAGCCCATGCAGGACACCAAGTGAAACTATTTCGTATGTTATTGCATTCAAGCTGCTTTCTACTCCACAAAAAAAAAAAAAAAAAAAATCATAGAATTATTGAATGGTTTGGGTTGGAAGGGACCTTAAAAATCACCTAGTTCCAACTTCTCTGTGAGGGACATGCCATGCCCTTCCACTAGACCACATTGCCCAAAGCACATCCAGCCTGACCTTGAAAACTTCCAGGGCTGGGGCATCCACAGATTCTCTGAGTAACCTGTTCTAGTGCCTCACCAGCCATCGCAGGAAAGAATGTCTCCCTAATACCTAATCTGAACCTGCCCTCTTTCAGTTTGAAGCCATTCCCCCTTGTCCTGTCACTACGTGCCCCTGTAAAAAGTGCCTCTCCAGCTCTCTTGTAGTCAGTCCCCCTTTATATACTGGAAAATTGCCATAAAGAGAGAGAGAAAAGAGAACACAGAAATCTGAGGTGTTCTGTACTCAGAGGTACCCTACAATTGTTTATGGTACCTTTTGCTGAAGGGCAAATTGTGGATGATGCTGGGTCCTAGCTGGGAGAAGGTGAGCTATAATATTGTAATTTAATTGATGGAGAAGAAAGTGTCTATGCTACTGTACGAGGTGCAATAAATTCTACATGGAGTCCAGTTTCTGCTATTTATGCTGTCTTTTGGTGGAGTTGTCCTGGGAAAAGCCACTCCAGGGCTCAACTGTTTTGATGACAGCAAACATTCCCACTTGAGCTGTCATCTCCTGCTTGGCCCTGTAGAGAGTCCTCAACCTCTACACCGTGGAGGCTCTGGTTGATGGCAGCACCTTAACTTAAATATGGGTGTTAAGGTTCTTCTCACTGTCCTTTTTATAGGATGCTGCCGCTCCATCTGACCCATTCAGTGTTTTGAGGGAAATTCTGCTTGGAGTTGAACGCCCTGTAGCTTCACCTCCTTCTTTGACTTCCTACGCTTTTGCAGTTTCTTATGCTGGTCCATACTCACGTATATATGACAAGCAATCTCAGGGTAGCAGCCTGGAGTAGTGTAAAATTTGGTAGGTCCTAGTTCTTCAATGGAAACTCCTCTAAAAATCACATGAGATTTTTGTGATCAGGCTAAGCAGGCCTAGAGATATCAGAAGGAAAAGTCTCAATTTCTATTGAAAGTCAAGAATTGTTTGGGGTCAGCGTCTTAGGTGAGCAGAGTGGTGTTTTGTAGACTTGATAAAATACAGAGAATCCGAGGCAGAAAAGTGATTCTCTAACTTGTTGTTATTGTTTTTGTGGTAGTGCTAGACTGCAAAGGGAATACACTGAAGGTTCCCCCCTGCTTTAATTTTGTGTTAGAAGTAAGAAAGGATGGTAACCAAGCTCTATAATGATGCCTAAAATACCTCCTGTGGATGCTTCGTTTCTGTCAACCCCAGTTTTGAACTACAAAAAATATCATCACGTATGATATTGAAGGACTTACTGATGAACAATTGCTGCTTCAGAGCATCTGCGCTTAGTAAAATCAACAGTACAAAATGCATATTATGCATCTTGGACCATCGGGTTGTCACTCACAAATGATGTGAAGTTTAATGCATTATTCACAAGTACAAGAGGAGGCAGTCCAAAGCAGTTGTGGAGTCTCTGTTATTTTATTTTATCGTATTTTATTTTATGTTATTTTGCAAAGAGCTGAAGCTAAGTATGTGACTTAAGGGTGCAGAGTTTGGAATTGCATGATAGGATAAGCAGCAGCCGCACTAAAAATGTTGGATCTAAGTAAAATTCAGTTCCGACTTAAGAAACTGGAAGATATTTTGATCTTAAAGCTACAAAAACCCATCTGGGAATGAGTTCTGGGTGTGGGGTTGTGTTGGGATTTTTTTCCTTTTTCCACTTTGTAGTGCAAAGAAGCACATACCACAAAATCAAATGAAACTGGCATTAATTTGGTAGTCTCAGTTCTCATTGTCCTATTGATTCAGAAAGCTGCAAACAGATACGGAGGCTTAGAGGCTCCATTTAGGGCTGCTGAAATTTGGGGCTAGGGTGTACAAAAGATGCAGTGGGAGCACTCATTCAGTAAGGAACACTTCTTGACATCTTAATATGGAATTCTGATATAAAAATCTTCGTCCAAGAGAACTGGTCTTCATAATTTTGTTGGTGGTTTCATTATTGATTACTTATGTTTATGCACTTCTTTTCAAAGTCTTGGCCACCAACACAAACCTTGTCTGGCAGAACCACTAGTAAGCAGAACAACATTTGCATCCCTATGTATTTCTCCTAGCGGGAGGGAAAAAGGTTGTCTCAGTCATTTCTTATCGATAACTTTAAATATTATGTCAAGCTGAAATCAATCGTATGAGAGAACTGAAGCTATTCCTCAAGATTCACTGTGGATATTTAATTAGCTAGAGTTTATACATGCAATTTATTTTCTTTTTGCCACTTTCAGCATTTGTTAGGTAGTAGTATTGATGCGACTAGTGCAGCAAGGTGTACATCTAGTTAAACTGAACCTTCTGTCGATGAAAACTTAGCTTTTGTGGGTGGCTGTCTTTTATGAATAATATGTGTCACAATATTACATTTTCAGAGCTGTGGTGTTCTTTACATTAAGAATTTGGGTTTTTTGGTGCTAAGTAGGTATTAGGAGTTGATAGTATGTGAAACATGTAGGAGAAACAGCATTAGCTATATATATGTATGTATGTGTAAATAGATACATTTATTAGACATCCATAATTTTATTTTGAACCCAAGCAATTTGCTGTTTTTTCTCAAGCATTTTCAGCTGTTACTGTGGAAGGAGAACTGACAAGTGTTTCTTCAAGTATCTCCTATTACTGGCCATTTTTGTTCATTATTATTCAGCTGGTGACAACAACATTTATTATTTGTATAATAATGACTGGAATTCTTAAGAGATGGAAGAGCAGTCAAACAAAGCTAGGTGGAATTAACTTTATGCATGCTTTGTAGTTGATACGGGACTTGCAGTACTCTGTACATTCCCTAAACACTCTGATTAAATATCATTTATAGACCTAATCCAGCCTCGCACAGTCTTTTAAGCAGTTCTAAAATTTTCTCTGGAAATATTGAACCCCAAGTATTTTCAAATATATTTTTAGGGGGAAGAAAGTCTATATTGCAGCAAATATCTATCATCACAGCTACCAATTCCTTGAGCTTAATTATGACACTATTAAATGTGAAAATCTATTCAGTGCTAGGAACACTTTTCACATTACATTCACGCTAAAGATTGGCTGTTAAGAGCTCATTACTGGTAGTTTTCTAAAGAGCGGTTTATTAAACACTGTTACCTAATAAGCATCTTTGGTGGTGCAAATTGCTGAAAACAGTAATGAGTCTGATTAGACTTCATTTCAATTACGACAGCTNCTCTATCTTCAAAAAAAAAAAAAAAAAGAAAGAAAAAAGGGAAAAAAAGAAGAAAGAAATCTCTCCTTGATGCTTTGGAATCTGGCTACAAGGCATTAGATGGTTTAAAAGGAAAATGCCACCTCTGTGTTTCCTTTCCACAGTTCAGTAATGAATAGAGAGCTGTCCAAGTAGCCATCCAATTTAACACATTGGAAAACTAGATGGGCAGCATTGGAAGCACAATCCTGTTTGCTTAAAAATTCTACAAAGGCATTTCAGTTAGTATATCTAAATAGGGTCATATTTAGGTTTCCTCTGCTTCCCTTGTGTAATAATATAAAACTGTAAGAAAAGAGAAAATTAAAATTATTCACTCCTACCTGCTTTGCAGAGGTTATGCATTCCTCTGATTAGTGTAATGCACCTTTCAATTGTTACCTGTAAATCTTTTACAGATCTGTAAATCTTTTACATGCAATCACAGAACTCTCACAGCATTCACAATACCTCATAATTCAATCTGGTCTTTCTTTTAACTTTAAAAATTATTTTTCTGGAGTAAAAGCAACTTTTAATAAATGTTTACTGCTGATATCAAATACTTCAGTGAGTATCTATTTGTTTATGTACTTAATTCTTGATGCTAAGTGTGTTTAATTACATTAATGCTAAGCACTCTTTAAGTCATTCCTGTATGTTACTTACACATTCTGGATGAAAAAAAAAGTGTTAATAGAAAAAATAATTTAAGTTATAATTGCTGAATACTTAGTAAGATTCTAATGTTCCTGTTGATAATGTATAGCATTTTTAATACTAAATCCAAGTGGATGCACTCTTCTAATATTATTTAATACAAAATTAGGTGGAGACTTTTCTAACTAAAACCTCGTTATAAATTATGCCAGGAGAAATGGAAGAAGAGGGATGCACAGGGAAGGATGCAGGGCTGCTGAAGTCTCAGAATGTGGCTGAAATCAGACACTATCCAGTCAGTTTACAGCGAATTTTAGGAAGGTTCACATTCAATAAAGTTTGAATGCCACCTAATTAGACATAGGAAATTAATCAGAAGCTGAGCTAGTGCAGTGAATATCAGAACTCTCTATCAAGATTTTAATGAAATATTTTCTTTGATGAATTTTTATTAAACACATGCCCCAAACCCCAAATACTGGTGAGTAAAATATAATTTGTGTAATTAACACATTTTAATGTGGCACATTTATCTCCTTTGCAATAAATTGTAAACTTCAGTAGTTCTTCTGACTTCAAACCAGAGAAGTGACAGAAGAATCAGGCCCGTGAACCTGGGGTCTACGTATCTTGTATTTGCCCCAGCATCCCTTTTTGGCTCCCTTTTGTATTGTTACCTTTCTACCTTGTCTTTGAAATTCTTACAGTTAGCTGTTATAAATTATATTTAGAGAGAAAGGGCTTTCATCAGTGTGGATCATCAAACATCAAGTAAAATAATGGGGGGGCGGNAAAATAGGGGGGGGGCGGGGGGGAGTTGGGTTTTTTCAGCAGCATACAAACACAAGTGCTATTATTCTGCTATACAAATGTGTGCCTGTAGTGCGCTTTGAGATGCTAATCAGTGGAGCTTGACTTCTGTACCCTGAAGCAAATTTTAAAAGTATTTCATCATTAGGTGACTACATATGCAATAAGATTATGGACAAAATTACAGAAAAATAACACAGATTATCATTGTTTAAGCTATCAACAGTACTCAGCTAGTTATTGATATGATCATTGCATGGTTTAGATTTTTGTTGTATCTTGAAGGCTGTTTACAGAAATGGCTAAATTTGTGTGATAGCTGCAAAGGAATGTGACATTTTATGAGATGGACTCTATAATTTCTTTCTGATTTTAAAACCAGCATGTTATTTTTTTTTTCTGCCTTCTTTTTCTGCACCTTCTTAATGACATACTGTGTGTCTTAGGACATGGCTCAACTTTTCCTGTTGCAGGATGAACTTTGCTTTTTTTTTTTTTGAGAAAGGAGAACTAACGTCTAATATGATAAGTTAATTTCTTTTCCTTACCACTCTCTCCAGGAATATGGAAAAAATAGCAGCATGCACAAAGTTCAGTTTCTCAGTTGAGACATTCTCTCTCTGGTGCCTATGTGTCTAAAATGTATAAATGAAGAGAGAGAGAGAGAGAGAGGAGAGAGAGATTTCTATATTTGTCTGTAGAAAATTCCCTGTTCCTCCTCTCCCCGTCCCCCAGATAATTTGTCAAGTTAACTGAACAATCTATATAGTTCCTTTCAAATGCTCAGGAAATAATACAGCAAGTCCCAAACCAAGAGCATGCAAAAAATTGGCTATATTCCATTTTTCAGTAGTTAATTCAGATACATTTTATTGAGTGAGCAAGAAAGAGTCTTTGGAATTTGTGAAATACAATAATTGAAAGGTTTAAGTGGGGGAAAGATTTATCTCAGCTTAGTTTTTCTAGGATGTCAGTTCTTTGGTTGTGCTTCTGCTTTTAATCTTGTTTCTCTGCTTTGGGGGGAGCAGGAAGGAAAGGAAGGGTCAGCTGCTCGCGCAGCCGAGCCGGGAAGGAGCTGTGCCGGAGCTCTGTTTTCCCTAAGAGCGTGATTAGTGCGGTTCTGATGACTGCGCTTAGGTGTTCCCTACCTTGGGGAGGAAATCTCAGGTTCCATGCGGTAACATCATCCCTTCTTACAACAGCGTGATCTCCCATGTCGTAATACATTGTTGTCTGTTTGGGTTTTTTTAACGGAGGCACCAAATCAGTGTACAGGTTGATAATACAATCCTTTTGCACTGGATATTCTCTTTGGAAAGGCGGTGTGTGCCAGCAGTAGCTGCTCTGATGCGTATAGTAGAGAGAAATGTGTGTGGTGTGTGTCTGGTACGATGGGAAAAAGGGAGTGGATGAGCTCTGCTAAGAGCTCCCTGCTCTTAATCCTGGGCCATGTCAGGAGCATTCCAAAGCAGTTTATCTTCATATGTCGTCTTGTATATAAGAAACAACACTAAACCCACCAAAACTCATTTCATATGTAGCTTTTTCCACAGCCTTCAGATCAAAGTTATTTTCTTCAGGCTGGACTAAATTATACACAGGTCCCAGGAGTGAAGGACACTGAATTAATGCACTATGTCAACCAGTCCTGGTTATAGAATATTTTTACTGAAGTGTGAGACGCAACATCTCTTTACTATTTCATTAAAAATTAATGTGCAGATTGCCTAAAAGCATAAATAACATAAACAATTTTTGTGAAAGCTTTGTGTACTGTGGACACATGTTAAGGAGTTTTTTCTCTTGAGTATCAGATTACTTCTATATATACATTTAATCAGTATTTGTTCTAATTTAGCTAATTAGCAGAGGTACTCTAATCCGAGTAAAGCAGCTGTTCATACCTATCCTATAAGGGTAGGTTTTGAAATAAGTACTTTACAAAGAAAGCATTATTCCTGGTTGCAAGCTGGAGCATTGTGTTGCTGGCCCATATAAATTTGCTTTTTCACTTCCGTTAGTTGAATGTAATGGGTCAAACCTGACTACAGTTATTTGAAACTTATTGAAATTGAGCTTTGCCTTCATATTTGTAAAGCAAATAGAGCTGGCTAGATGAATCTCTGGAATTAATCTCTTTTTTCTATACATAAAGCTATGAAATACATACCTACTTTTTTTAGGTATGATGAGTGAAAAATACATTAAAATTATATTATAGTGGAATTTATACAGAATGCTGCTGCTGTTAATTGAAAGGAAATATATTTGAAATAACTCTTGCTGTGTAAGTTGGTCTTGTGCTATAAAACAAGGTGATTTTCTAACATTTTGGAACAATTCAGCATCAGTTAAATCTCTATTTATTGTGCACCCACTTCGTTCACATAAAGTATGTCCCTGTATGGCAGTTTTAACCCCATTTATCCTCATGCACAAGTGCTCACCTGTTATTTACTCACATAAGAGAAGGTCGATACTGCAGAACAAGGGGAGTGCTCTGTTGTGACATAAAACATACATATTCATTAGCTCTGTTGTCCCTTTGGACACGTGTGGTATGTCCTGATGATCTTCATTTGGCTAAAGGAAGTGATCTTAAGAAGGAAATTGTCTTAATGGATTTACGATACATGAAAAAAGGGTTTTAAAAAAGCTTTATTAATGGCAAGGAACCAAAGCAATAATTCTAAGTGTGAATGAAAGAGTAAAAGGAAACAATTTACTAAAACATGATTAGTAACAGAAATGGAAAAATAATATTTGTCCGATATTTGACAATTATAATTTTCAGATATTAAGTTTCTATTTCCTAGATGCGTTTAGGTCAAGATCCGAATGTTCCATGACAGGCTCCCCAGTGCTGAAAATTTATTCCTTTTGCCTCTCACTTACTTGCTAAAAAACAAGTTCAGGGTTTTGTGTTTCACCTGCTTTAGCTGATTACGTGAGAAACACGATAAAGCATGAAGGTATTTTGTCTGCTCTGCTTTTAAGGATTTATGTTATGCTCTTTCAAGGCAAATGTGCCTCAAACTCCACTTCTTGAAGGGAAACCAAATAAAAGGCTACTTCTGCTATTTTGTTGCTTAAACAGAGAGTATTCATTTTGCTGCACTTCTAAAAGCTTCAGTTGGGTTTATTTGAGCCTTGAAATAAGCACTTCGGTGGGAGCGCAGTCACACTCTAGGTCTAAAATACTTTGCATTTTCAAATATGCGTAAATACTTGTGCCAAGTGGCCAAACTCCATATCCATTCATTATTATATTTTGTTGTGAATATTCTATTTCTCAGAATCTCTGGTTATCCTACAGCAGTTATATTGATTTTCATGTTAATATGGGCATTAATTGCAGATTATGTGGTATATTAAATGTTTTAAAAATACATTATTGCTATAAGTGTGTGTTCAGTGGACTGCAAAAAGTAATTTTTTTTCATGTAAGTTATGCTTACATTTGTTTACAGCTATGGTTCTTCTGAGTTTTCTCTCAGCAATTATTATGATCTTACTAATTTGGCATTGGCAAAGGATGCTAGGTCCTTTAAAGACATGGTACATGTTTTTTGTCAAAAACAGCTTAAAAATTTAAATCCTGGCAAGAGGAAGCATCATAATAGAGTAAAAGAAAATTCAATCATTGTTTTCGTTAGTCTGTTTTCTAGTTGGTTTAGCAAAGTCTTATGAGCAAATTAGTATAGTGGGGGCAGACTGATACAATAAAATATTTAAAAGATAAACTGCATTTAATCACAAATATGACCATTTCTCTCCATAGATGGGTTCCAACACACGTGTGCATAAATGGTTTTACTTATGGTACGCGGTGATTATGCATCAGTGTGATTACACGGCAAGGATGGCACCCTGAACTGAGAATGTTTTTGTGTCAGGGACTGCTGCTGCAGAGAAACCAACACCTCCGAGGTGGGCAGCGTCCTGGGAGGTCCCGGCAGTGCCTCAGTAATTGCTCCAGTCCCTGCCAGCCGCATCTGCGGGCTGCTGCGAGGCTGGCCTCCGAATCCAGCCTGCTTCTGCTGGCAAAATATGCCAGTGTCATCTCTGGACGTAGTTTCCCTTTGCTTGCTTGACTATTATTTCTCCTTATTTCTGTTTCTTAAGGCCTTTGAAGCTAATGGATCTTCTAAAGGCTGTTTAGCCAGAAATGTCTTTGTGACTATGAACGGCTGCTTTATGTAAATGGCAGGGAGGGGGCTTGTGGGAAGAGAACTCATTTGCTGTAGATGTATTGCAATTTGCTGTTGTAAGGTGTGAAAGTGCGATTTTAAAAGAATAATCATTTGACAGTATTTAAGTTAGATAATTGGGGTGTATCAGTTTGAGATTTCATGTCTGGAATTTTGTTTTTAACTGATCTGGGCTCGCATAAAATATGTTGCATTTTTCTTACCACTTTTATCTTTAAGTGCTGTTGACATATATGTGATCCTCAATATTACTCATAATTTAAGTGTTTTGTTTTAAAGATTGAAATGCTTTCACTATCCTTGCTAGATGGAAATTGTATTGTAAATACCCTGCCAACAGCTTGCTCCCACTGATGCGCAGGGCATGCATATATAATAAGGGGAAGAACAGACCCCTACCAAGAAAATGCTGAGAGCACTTTCCAGGCCTGTTTTTGTGAGTTTGTGACTGCCACTTACTGAAAAAAGCTTACAAAGTTGGGACTGTACAGCTGGGTATCTCAGTTGGAGGCTCATCCTCCCACCGAGTCCTTTGACGTCAAAGGAGTTCCTCATGGACTAGAGCAGAGGTCTTCACTGAGTAATTAGAAAATAAATGTGGGAATCATTTTCTTTCCTTTTTTTTTTCCCTGCAAAACATAATTAGCTCAATCCACTCTTCAAAATCTCTCCTGTTTCCAATTAAGAGAGATCAGTTGCACTATCTTCAAACAGCTGAAATTATGCTTATTAATAAAAAATTGAGTGTAAAAGAATTGTTTTATCTTGAATTAATTTTTATTATTACGGGACATATGACAGTATACAGTCTTATAAAATATTATCAGATTTAGTACAAATCCAGGGAGTTGTGTGTCCTACATCTTGCACAGCGGTTACAGCATGACTCATTTATTCAGCTCTGCCCCATACTTAAGAAGGACTTTAAAATGTGGCTTTAGGGCCTGATCCTCAAGGTACTGATGCCTTCAACCCTCGCTGAAGTAAGGTGTTTGAGATATACTGGCATGTTTCCAGTAAGGCACCTATTCAAGTCGATAGCTCTTTTGGCAGAGCCAATCTCCGTATGGCCACAAGAAGCAAACCCTTGGCTGAAATCATTATGGTCCGTTGTGTAAATAGTCAGTGTCTTGAATAACTGGGGGCAGGGCTGAGGGTAGTAGTTCAGTGGGCAGGGACAGTGTTTGGGGTCCTAGGCTAAATGTCTAAGCAATCCAAAGTGATGAAGTTCACATCCACTTTCAAGTCTAGAGAGAAAATGGTTGGTGGTACTTAGAGCTGTGGCTTTGGAGTTGTTTCCTACCTTGCAGCAGTGTGCTATGGACACTTAGCAGAAGCATCCGTTTACTTGTTCACCCCTGGTGCAGTGCAGCCCTTTTCAACAGCACGTTAGGCAGTTGCTCAGATCATATTTAATGACAGGCCTGAAGTCAAGAACCTGCTTGAGCTCCTGATGCTTGCAAAGGAAGCTGCAGATGTGTGCTAGGTAGGACCTATGCACTGCAGGGGTGAATGGGGCAGGAAAAGAGAGACCACAAGAAGAGAAGAATTATTTTCTTTTGCCTCAGGTATGTTGAAGGAACAGTTGAAGGCCCCTGATCCAAACTGAGACTGCGGTAGCTGGTTGGGAAGGTTGGTGTACTGCCCTGTTTCTAGTGCCTTGTGCACAGCAGCTCTGGGACATTTAGGTTTTTTTCACCAGCATCTCTGGAAGGGCAGTGCAATCTCTTCCGGTATCTTCAGAAATCCACAGCTGCATATGATTTAATTTTAGTTTGATTATTTTATTAGAGGTGTGAATAGATGAGAGGTTTACTGAAGTTCCAGTATCCTTTCTCTAAAGCACATTGTTGCTAGGCAAGTTGGTGAGTTAGGATACTGTAAATCCTTTGTGGTGGTTTTACCCAGGGTGGTCCTATTTCTGGACCATGTTTCCATGCCTGGAAACAGAAACCCTTGTATTTAAATTGAAAGTAAAGGCTAGTTATTTATCTTTTTTGACAGATATAATCCTGTAAGGGGATGAGAAGTTTTGACCTGATACTGAGGGCACCAGCACTGGGGGGTTCTTTGTATGCACAAACTCATCCAAGCTCCCAGCAGGATCAGGCCCTGTTGGACAGTGAGGATGTGTAGGATGTTGCTTGCTCCTTTTTGTGTTCAGATTGCAATGTTATTTTCTTGTAATTCTGGCCTTTTTTTCCTTTCTGTTTGTTTTTTTGTTTGTTTCTTTTATTTTTAATTCATATATCTGAATATGTGAGTGGCTTTCGGCCATATGGAATGTGCAACTCATATTTGCAACTGATGAAGCATTGTGTATTAGATTTTCCATTTTCAGGCTAAGTGCACAATATTAGAAGGGGAAATATGGTCAAACAGTTCGAAGTAATTCCATAATTAAATTGTTGACCATAATTACTTTAAATGTAATCCAGATAGATCCAACTGTAAGAATTATGGAGCAGGGATGTATAGCAAGGCTGTCAGGACAAGGAAAAATAGATACTGCTAAAAAAGCCTACACTGCCTCTCTATATAATGCATTAAATTTATCTTAAAAGCAATTCTCTGATAAGTACATACCTGTACTTAAAGAACAGAATCCTTTCCTTTTGCCTTTTACAGCCCATACCAGCACACTTTACACAGTTCAAAAATGTCGATAGTTCAGAGGATTCCTAAGTTAGCAAAGAATTTTTTAAAAAAATACGTTCAGCCTTGCATTGCTTCTGGATTTTCAGAAAGTTGTTAACCAAATACACCATCTGTAGGACTGTGGTTTATGTCAGAGTTTAAATTACACTAAAATAAAAAAATGTAACCTCTAAATGTGCCCTGATTTACCTGGTTTTAGATGTTTATATCAGCATTTGAATTCCTAACAAAAGAAATGTGGAAAGATGTATCAGCTCAAACAAAAAGCAATTAATAAAATACAAGTTGAAATATGGAGAGGAAGTGGCTACAAACATTAAGCAATTTGGGGTTGAGGGTGGGCAGAGGGAAGGGGAATGTTTGCATAATTAAAAAGTACAACAGCTGCTTCTTCTTTTTTTTCTACCACATCAGACATTTGACTTTTGTCAAACAATTTGTGAGCTATTATCAAATAGAGTCAAACCTAGTGAAAGTTTTCTGCTTTTTCAATTAATATCAAATTGAGGAAATGGCTCTTTGTGCCCCTCAGTCCAGACCATTCCAGTAGACTTCATGTAAATTCAGATTTCTTCACTGCTTACTAATGCAAAAAATATGCTTATGGTTGACTATTAACCTATGCTTCCAAATAACACTAATGATTGTGATGTGCTGGAATAAATGCTCATGTTTCATGGGATGAGAACAGTCCTGTTCTCTTAAGCTTATCTAATCAAAGCCTAATCCTGCCTTTACAGCCTTTGTTAAATGCACTGGTATTTAGTATGCATCAATAAATAAACTTTCAATTATTGTTCAGTGAGCATATCCAAAGATAGCATGACAGTGTGAAACTACTGGTCTATCTAGCAATTATTCTAAATAAAGAATGCTGATGATGTGATTTTTCCCTCCTCTTATAATGGATAATTTAGATTTTTTGACATTCTTTTGCAGTCTCATAATAAGGAAAAGAAATTAATCTAGACAAATAAAATTCAAAGGATTTAATTTTTACACAATCTAAGTACATCTCCCCACTATGACTATGAATTTAATTGTTATATTTTAAAAACACATGATCCATTCTAAATGAAAAAGAACAACTGAGGAAATTTTTTAAGTATTTGTGAAAGGTATTTTGAAAAGCTTACGAAGAAGGTAGTGTGTGATATATGTTGTTGAGCTCTGGCCCAGTGCATTCTTTTATCTCTTTAAATTGAACAGGCTTTGTTTTAGAAGCAGTTAAAAACAATGTGTCAAAAGCATATTCATTAACTACAGTACAAGTAGTACAGCCCTATCAGGTTCTCTGCTCCATCCATGTCTATTTTACCTTCTTTTTCCAAAGTTTCACTGCTGCTTTAGTGCATTCTTTGCAGAGTCTTTCCAATGGCGTCTGTTCATTAGTATCTAGTGAAACATCAGCCTACTCAAGTTTTTCTGTGTCTCTGTAACAGAAGCTTTCAGTGTTTTGGTAACCTTATAAGCAAAACATTGTAGAAAACAGATAGGTGTTGTTTGTTTGTTTGTTTTGTTTGACCTTTTTTTTTTTAATTGGGCAGTGAACTTGTATGCTGTCATGCAGTTCTGTGTTACAGGAACATTAATATTTTTGGCTTTTTATAAAGCTTGCGGTATTTCTCATGACGTTAGAATAATTTCAGATACTGATTGCTTGTAATTGGCTCTTGGAGTTTGCTCTTTGGATTTCCAGCAGAAATTAACAAAGTGTGATTTCTGGAAACTTCTGATAGTTTCTCATCAAAATTGCATTTTTTAAATGCAATTATTTAAATACATGATTTCTATAATTTCTCCCAATTTTATTATATACTTACACCATCTGAAAGATAATGGTTGAAACATCAGAAACAATTAGCAAAAAATATTATATTAATGCTAAATGATAGAAATAAATCTGACAAAACCTCAGTCTCAAAGCTGCATTTGTCAAAAGCACTTCTCTGAATTAACTTTTCTAGGATAATTGTATAATTGTTAGCAGACATTTTTATCAAGTTGTCATAGTGTTTGAAAAATGAGAGAGAAAGAATGCTCAGGAAGAAAAAAATCTACAAGTAATCAATGGCATGCTCAGGGGGAGTGAGATTTGCAGTAGTTGTACTAATAAAATATAAGGCTCAATTAGAGGTACTTTGCCATTTTCAGCCTAAATTTAAATGATTTGGTGATTTGCAAATACATGAATCCAAAAAAGAAAAAAAAAAAAGAAGAATCCAAATGCAAATGAGTGCAACCACAATAAAATATAATTGCAAATGAATCTGTTGCTTTATTCATTTATTGTGTAATTACTGCAATCCTTCCCACCTTGTTTTCAGTATTTCTTAATCATTAAGTCGGAAGCATGACAGCAGTGCCAGCCCTGGCATGATTCTCTTTGACTAAAACCTTGTAAATTAACACAATTAGCACAGCATCATCCTGCTAATTAACTTCCAGTGTCTGGTGCAGTGGTTTTGCAAACAAGGAAGAGGGAGTCAGAAGGGAATAAACATGCCATTCTGTTACCAAACTGTGTGCTGTGTTAGGTTTAGCTCAGCGAGGCTAAGCTGGCCATGTCAGATGCCAGAGTCAGGCAATGAAGAGCTAAAGGGGTTGGGGAGAGAAACAGGAGGGGGTAGAAGCTGTCAAAATAGACTGCAGTAATTCAGAGGGGAGCTAGTGCCACAGATGCTTCATTTCGACTAGGCCTCCTCCTTATCAGGGAATCTGTGCCAGAGGGCACAAGACTGTTTGCAAAAATCACTTTTGGTAATACGAGAGAGATTAAGGAGGTCTATTTGATACAGCTGTACAAAACCCAGCAATGTGTCTACCGTGCATAGGTGCAAGCTGGAGGGAGTTATCTTAATGCTTGTAAATTGTTCTTACCTATTGCAGTGGATTGCAAAGAGGAGGGATGGTTCACATCACATTATTGAAAGATTAATTGCTTTAATATGACATATGCTTTTTTATTTTTTTGAATGATAGGTTTGGTTTTGTTTTTGTATTGTTTATTCTGGGTTTGTTTTATAGCTAGCTGTGGAAGCCACAGAACTTTTAGGGACTTGGCTTCATTTCTTTTTCCTTTTCTTCATGTTTTTTTTTCCTTTATTTTTCTTTAACCCTCTTTCTTTGTACCCTGGAGGCTGTGAAGCAGAGGGGGGGAAGAGAAAGCAAGCAAGGAGACCGACAGACAAGTCATGCTTGTTTTTTTTTTTCCAGACCCTCAACAACAGAACTGAGAGGCAGAAAGGAGCCAGTTGTAATTCATACCGAGTTGTAGGCTTTGTGTGATGAAAGCGACAGAGCGCTGCCTGGGAGATTGCTTTGCTGCACTCCACGAAGCAGATTTGAAACTGTCGTGGACCACTTTAGATGAGAGTTGGATTATGGAATGACCTGCTATGTCTGTGTCATATTGTTCTGCGCAGGGTGCATTATACTCTGCTAACTAGGTGTTCAGTACCAAATAAGAGAGGTATCCTAGATGTGATCTGTCAGCTGTGTCTCATATTTTTATATTGGTTAAAATATAAAACTGAAACAGTGACGAAAGAGGACAGAGCAGTTGGATGCCTTGTATGTTAACAGTAAATCTCCACTCAGAGTATTTAAAATATACTGAGTTTTATTTAATTACTTTGAGAGCTGTAGCACTACCTATATTTTTTAAACCAGAAATTGACCCCCTAGTGAATTGGCAAAAAATTTGGCTATGCGTGTATATGCCTGTAACAAACCAACCACACCGCTTCTTAAAGACATTACATTTTCTTTCCCTAAGAACTGGTGGTGTTAAGTACGGTATTTCAGAGAGCTCAAGAAGTTCACAGGCTGCATGTTTGAGAACTCATTTAAAAACGCATGGAAAAAGCTGAGGTCACTGTTAACTTTGTTGTTTCCTACTGCTCTAGGCTTGAAGATGCAGTGGACGCCGGAGCATGCCCAGTGGCCAGAACAGCACTTCGATATCACTTCAACTACCCGGTCCCCAGCCCACAAGGTGGAAGCCTACCGGGGGCACCTGCAGCGCACCTACCAGTATGCCTGGGCCAACGACGACATCTCGGCTCTGACCGCCTCCAACCTTCTGAAAAAGTATGCAGAAAAATATTCCGGAATTTTGGAAGGCCCGGCTGAGCGACCCATTCTCAGCAATTACTCTGAAGCTCCCTCGGGGCTGGTGAATGGTCGGAAGAATGAAAGTGAGCCTTGGCAGCCATCCCTGAACTCAGAGAGCGTGTATCCCATGAACTGTGTCCCAGATGTCATCACTGCCAGCAAAGCTGGGGTAAGTGCAGCCCTCCCTCCCGCAGATGTCTCAGCCAGCATCGGGAGCTCTCCTGGGGTGGCCAGTAACCTGGCTGAACCCAGTTACTCCAGCAGCACCTGTGGAAGTCACACCGTTCCCAGTCTTCATTCAGGGCTCCCATCTCAGGAATATGCCACAGGATACAACGGCTCATACTTGCATACCAGTTACAGCGGCCAGCCAGCACCTGCACTTCCATCCCCTCATCCATCCCCCCTGCACAGCTCGGGACTTTTACAGCCCCCACCACCGCCGCCACCACCAGCCCTCGTCCCTGGTTACAACGGGACCTCCAACCTCTCCAGTTACAGCTACCCTTCCGCCAGTTATCCTCCTCAAACCGCTGTTGGCCCTGGGTACAGCCCTGGGGGCGCCCCGCCACCCTCGGCTTACCTGCCTTCAGGAATCCCTGCTCCAACCCCTCTGCCCCCAACCACTGTCCCCAGCTACTCCTACCAGGGTCACGGTCTGACGCCAATTGCGCCGTCTGCCCTGACAAACAGTTCAGCCAGCTCTCTCAAAAGGAAAGCTTTCTACATGGCAGGGCAAGGAGAAATGGACTCCAGTTATGGAAATTACAGCTATGGCCAACAGAGATCTACACAGAGTCCAATGTATCGAATGCCAGACAACAGCATTTCAAATGCAAACAGAGGGAATGGTTTTGACAGAAGTGCTGAAACATCATCCTTAGCATTTAAGCCAACAAAGCAGCTAATGTCCTCTGAACAGCAAAGGAAATTCAGTAGCCAGTCCAGTAGGGCTCTAACACCCCCATCCTATAGTACTGCTAAAAACTCACTGGGTTCGAGATCGAGTGACTCGTTTGGGAAGTATAGCTCCCCAGTAATGAATGAGCATGGTGACGAGCACAGGCAGCTCCTCCCTCACCCAATGCAAGGCCCGGGACTTCGTGCAGCTACCTCATCCAACCACTCTGTGGACGAGCAACTGAAGAATACTGACACACACCTCATTGACCTTGTTACCAATGAGATTATCAGCCAAGGACCTCCCGTGGACTGGAGTGACATTGCTGGCCTAGATCTAGTAAAGGCCGTCATTAAGGAGGAGGTTTTATGGCCAGTATTGAGGTCAGATGCATTCAATGGACTGACTGCTCTACCTCGGAGCATCCTTTTATTTGGACCTCGGGGAACAGGCAAAACATTAATGGGCAGATGTATAGCTAGTCAGCTGGGGGCCACGTTTTTCAAAATCACTGGCTCTGGCCTTGTCACAAAGTGGTTAGGGGAGGGAGAAAAAATTGTCCATGCCACCTTCCTCGTGGCAAGGTGTCGCCAACCCTCGGTGATTTTTGTTAGTGACATTGATATGCTCCTTTCCTCTCAAGTGAATGAAGAACATAGTCCAGTAAGTCGGATGAGAACCGAGTTCCTTATGCAGCTGGACACTGTACTGACTTCTGCTGAGGACCAAATAGTAGTAATTTGCGCCACGAGTAAACCAGAAGAAATTGATGAATCTCTTCGAAGGTACTTCATGAAACGACTTTTAATCCCACTTCCTGACAGCACAGCGAGACACCAGATAATAGTACAACTGCTCTCACAGCACAATTACTGTCTCAATGACAAGGAGGTTGCACTGCTTGTCCAGCGCACAGAAGGCTTTTCTGGACTAGATGTGGCTCACTTGTGTCAGGAAGCCGTGGTGGGCCCACTCCATGCCATGCCAGCCACAGACCTTTCAGCCATTATGCCCAGCCAGTTGAGGCCAGTTACATATCAAGACTTTGAAAATGCTTTCTGCAAGATACAGCCTAGCATATCTCAAAAAGAGCTTGATACATATGTTGAATGGAACAAAATGTTTGGTTGCAGTCAGTGATGCTACTGTAAAAAAAATGTAATGAATGTTGGCACACACAGAATCTGCTACATAGGGGTAGAGAACCCTTTTCAGTAGTGTTAAAATTGCAAAGGGTACTGGGAAGACTACAATTTACCTTGCCTCTAAAGAGCCAGGGTATACTTGAAGGAAAAGTGCATCAAACAAGAGCTGCTGATCTGAAAAAGCCACACGTGACAGAAAGCGCATGTTGATGCTCAGTTCTGTTCAAGCTAGACAATACTCACCAAGGAGCAAGGTGCAAGTGGGTTGATTTCAGAAGGACATGAACCCTGTGTGTTGATTCCATTCTGCTGTTCTTGAGATTTAGTTGCTGTCAAGTGCCTGAAGTGGTGCTTTATTTTTTGTTTGCCTCACAATTACATTGGTGGCATGTGCTAATATAAAGAGCTTTAACTTCAAACATTATTGGACTAAAGAGATGAACGGTTGTGTTGCGACAGAGAGCCAGATTTTTGCTATTCTAAGAGCAACAGTATTCCTCAATCCTGTCTGTTCTGTGGTGTTAAACTAAGAACAGGTAAAACAGGGTAATGGTAATCTGGACCTTAATTTCTGCAGTTCATTTCTTTTAATGTTCTGTCTGCAAAAACTCAGGAAAGTGATTGTGATTTGTACAGTACCTCAAAGGAATGTGTTGAAAGCACTATGTACTGCTGAGAGTTATAGGCTAGGCTTCAATGTTACTTTATATTAAATATGTATGTTTACCTCAACAATTGGAATATGGCAAGGAAAATTATTTTGAATGTATCCAGGAAAAAACTAAAGTGTGATATGACTGAAGCTTTACAGTTTTTAAAAATAGAAACAGAAGCATTTCCCAGTGTTCAGGAATGATTCTTTGGCCAATTTGTCACATCAAACCAGAGCAGAACGATTTTTCTTGTTGGTAAACTGTAAGAGTTTTCAGCATATTGCTCCTTGATAATAACGTGATACAGTCTTTAGAAGGTGCATAGATGAATGAAAGAGCCACTTAATTGGTTTATGTTAGCATCTGAAACAGTCAAATGTAAGATTTGGTAGGATTCCGAGAGGCAAATTACCTTAAGCTGTGACGGCTGGCCTTTGTTGCATGGCTGTAGTCATAGTTTTGAGGCTATTTTGGTGAAGCTGTAGGGAGTGGAATCAGTGTAGGTCGCTGGCAGAGCTATGGGTTGCAGAGCTTTTTATAGCAGTGCAGTGGACTGTGACCAAACAAACAGTACAAATAACAAAGCAAAACTGAACCCTCAAAGTACATTTACTTCCCTTCCCAAACTGTAAAGTTGAGTTTTTGTTGTGTACGTATGGCTTCATTGTCCTTAATGCAATCTTCATTTAGCATCCATTAGAAATCTTTCAGGCTGGAGTGTGCCCACCATTATTTCTACCTCAGTTTTGTTACATTTCTCTTGGAAAGCAAAGTAAGAAATAGGGCAAAAAACACCACCAACACAAGTCAGATTACATTAGGAATGCGAACCTGCTAAACAAGTTTCAGAGAGCTGCTGTTTTTTCCCCTGAAGTCAAGTTTTTCTCTGTGTTAGTGCTCTTTACCCCCTCCTTTTTCCTCCCCCAAATATACATATTCTAGTGTCTTCCTTCTGGAAAGACTAGCTGGCATGTGTGGCATTTTGCTCAGTTCTCCCCCACCCCAGCCCCCCTTTCTTTTTATCCTTTAATGCTTTCCGTGCAACTCTTTTGGTGACAGCTGACTGATGTTGGGTAATGTCTGTGAGCAAGAGCAATGCGTGTTGCAGCTGCCCAAAGCCTCTGCCATCACATGAACAAAACAGCCTTGCTTTTTTGAATGTATTTTTTGTTTACTTTAAAGAAACAGTAACAAAACTGTTGCAAAGCACTGGCATTTAATGTTTCTCTTAAGTAACCTACGTCAAGACCATTAAATAAATGCACTGAAAAGCCCCAAGAAGAGAGATACCAATCTGTTACTAGGTCATGTTTGTCTTCTCAAAAATTGTACAGACCTTGTCCGTTTTGTTAAATCAATGGAGACATTTAGCGTTCAGAAAGCTAATGAGGGATTTTGTGATATTGCTGGAAATTTATGACTCTTGATTATTACTTTTCTTTATTTTTCTTTTAAGATATATATATATATATTTAGATAGAACATGCTAAAAACAGAGCAAATAAACCAAAATCTAATTTAAGATGGATTCCTGGCAAACATTTTGTCTATCTAAAACTTTATGTTTTAAGCATAAAAGTACCATTTTAAAAACAGTGCCTTTCATTAAGGATATAGAAAGTAAGACTTAAGTACATCACCTGCTTTTCTTCTTTTTTTTCTTTTTCTTTTCAACAGCAATTACAGTCTATGATCCTTGTTATAACCCAGTCTTTCTGCTTCCCCAAACCTCCACAGGCTGCTTCTTCACCCCGGTCATTCCACCATCCTCATATTTGGGAGATGCTGATGTCCCCATTAGCTGTAGGTTCACACTGATCACACTGGCAAGTACACTGTTGCAGATCGCTGACCCAATTTCTGTCTTAGACATTGCCTTTCATATCTGCCATTGAGCTGTGCTCCTTTAAAAGGCTCAGACAAGTTTTGATAAACTGTTTTTCCCAACTATACTCCTAACAGATTTTTTTTGCAGCTTGTAAAATGAAATATACGCACTGAGTGTTTTTTCCCCCTCTTTTTATCCTGTAGCAAAACCAAAAGCAAACAAAATTATAGACAGTCCCTTTGGCTTCCAGCTTTAAGTCATTCTCTCTAAAAAGTCACTCTGGGAAATGGATTTTTCAAATGTTAACCAAAGTGAGAAGCAGGCAGAAACTGAAATGGTGTGAAAATGCAGGTTCCACACACACATGCTCACGTTCTCCAGGTCTCAATTCAGTTTTGGGGCAGCAGAAGTGGAAAACTTCATCCTATCACAGCTGCTGTAAGGAGAGGAAAACAGAGCCAGATTGTTACCCAAATCCTTCCTCACCAGCAGGTGTCCTTGGTATTGCTTTGGGAGGGTGCCTGTTGAATTTGGTGAGAGCTTGGCCAAGAGCTGCTAACAGGAGGCACCTCAACCCTTTTCCAAGTTGGTTTCTGGCCACTCCTTTGATGGAATTCAGGGCTGAGCCAGCTAAACCCCCTGCCATGTCCTGTCCTTCTTATTGCTTTCCTTCCTTCTCTCACATTCAGTCCCTGTTTTGTCCCTAGTGAGCAGATTTTGGCATGCTGCTGGTCTTTCACCCCTCTCAGCAGCCTTCTAGTCACAGAGCATCCAGGAAGGCTGAAGCACTATCCTGAACTTGAGCGGGTCCCAAAGGGTAGGATTGTTTTTGAGAAGAGAAAAAAAATATGTTTT
>VXBT01007277.1:1708935-1773935 GCA_013400235.1 Oriolus oriolus | reverse complement strand
TGCTGACTGTGGTTTTCTTTTCACTTGTCCGACAGCATGAGTCACAGTTGCCAAGCTGACACGGAAACTATTTGCAGACTGTAGCACCTATTGCTGAGTTTTTCAATCTGCAGGCATTTTGCATAGGGAAGATGCTGGACTTGTGATGATGTCAGAAATCACATACGGCACACCAAAGAGTGGCTTACAGTTTTGGGGACTGAAGTTACGATCCTGCCGTTGTTTTTTTCCACCTATAAGGCAGCATTTTTATCAGAAC
The DNA here is from genome assembly GCA_013400235.1 of Oriolus oriolus. Lineage (NCBI taxonomy): Eukaryota > Metazoa > Chordata > Aves > Passeriformes > Corvidae > Oriolus > Oriolus oriolus. The sequence continues at coordinate 1,773,676 of VXBT01007277.1, read as the reverse complement.
TGGCAGACAAAGCTTCTATACTTTCCCTTAAATTGTGGTTCAGAGAAAATGCAGCTCTTGTTTCAAATGTCTGGTGAAATGGGGTAAGCTTGAGGATACATGAGTATTTGCATTTTGCAGAATTTTACTTCTTTAGGGGTTTTTGTTGTTTTTCTAGTGTGCCCTGTAACTGCAGTGCTTGGTTTCTCGTTCCCTTTTTGGTACCTCGAGGCTCCCTGCTCTGACAGCCAGAGCTGGAGCAAAGCCCCACAGGCTCGGCTGGGGGACGCCAGGGCCCCGAGCCAGGCAGGCAGCCTGTGCCCGGCACCGAGGAATGCACATAAAATGCAGGCAGGGTTTTATTGGGAACGCAGGAGCAACTATTCCTCACATAAAATTAGTTGCACAGCAATATTGCTTTTAAATAGTCACAAGGCAAGGAAATGAGGTTTAACCATTTACTGATATCTTATCTCTGCTGTTATTTTGTTAAATTTGATAACATTACCTAACTGGGTTGGTTTTTTTTTTTATTATAATGCAGACAAGAAAAATCTGAATTCACATATTGTTTATTTAAGCAGATTCTCTGATTCCATCAATGTATCTACCATTTCAAGTGACATTCTCTCTGGCAAAGCTGGTTTACATTGTACCTTGAAAAGTGCTGCTCAAGCATTTTTGTACGTTTAAAGTATCCACAGAACCAAGCCGAAATAAATCCCAAGTCTCTCTCAGATGGCTGCAGCAGATCGCGCGTTATCGTTGCTAACAGAGCACGCACGGGGTTTAATTACCGTGCCTATTTTCAAACACGGGATAACAATATCATGCAGTATCATAAGCGTTTAATTGACAGTGCTGCTGCTCGGGGGGGCTGCTGGTGGGGAAGTGGGGGGTCTCTCTGACATGTGAAATGCAGAAACTGCTTTTCCTGGGATGGTTTTTCCTGAGCCTGGACCTGGGTGAGGGTGCAGGCATCCTGACCTCCCAGCTGGCTCATGCCATACATGGTGCTGTGGTCTGTGGTTACTGTGGGTGTGTTTGCCCTGAGGTTCGAAAAGTAAAACTTTAGTTGGAATATAGAGATGGATTTTAGGGACTAAGGAGTTGCTTCAAACTCCAGTAAAAGCATTCCTTAATAGAATAAAGTAGTTCCCACTGTAATTGGAAAGCAGTTGTTGGGACAAGTAGAAAAAAGATTGGTATTAAAAGCGGAAAGTGTTCTTCATAAAATCTCGCTGAAAATCTGCTTTCTGTGTTAGATGCAGTTTTGTTCACGGCTCAGAGAAGTCACTGTTGGTAGTGCCCGGCCTTTTCCTGCTCAGCTCTCGCTATTTTGGAACAGAAAATCAAACATTCCCACAGAATATCAGTGGCCAAAAGTGAATTGCTTCCACAAGAGATGAAGCATGATCCAGAGTGTGGCAACACTTGGAAAAGAACTGCCTGGGGAATGAAAGAAATGCTGTTCAGGGGCTGGAGCCACATGAAGCTGTTGACTGGGACAGCAAAGTTACACGCTCTGCTGGCAAAGAGCAGGGAGAGTGGATGCAGCTGTATCAACAGCTCGCCCCACTCGTGGGGTGCATACACAGAGCCAGCTTTACTGCTTAAGGCAGCTTTCCCAGTGTATTTGCATTTACAGTTGCACCTTCTCTTGGATGAGCTTGATTCTGCCTGTGCCTGAATAACCCAGCTACGGGCAGAGGTCTGTGAGTGTGGGCTAGGACAGATGAAAGTCCCTCAAGATTTTAGTGCTATTTCAGTTTGATCGTGTTACTAAGCCCATATCATGGTACAAGCATACTCTAACAATATTTTAATATTTTTAAAATTCTAAGTCATAATAATCATCCAGAAGTTTTTTGCAATTACTGTTTTCCTTGCTGGGCCTAAAATCTTTAATTTTATTGTTATGTTTATGAATTAAAGCTCTAATGAAATATGTTTGCTAAAAAAGAGGACATGAAAATAAATAATAAGATTTTCATTCCTCCTCCAAAGCGTTGCAGCCACTGTAGCAGTACTAATTAGAATGCTTATTCATACACATTGGTAAGTGCTGCCATGGTGGCTCGCTACAGATCCACCAGGCCACTACATCTGTGCATGTATTGCCATCCTGAGAGGGAATAGCTGCTGAAGTTGCTGTGAAATTCGGAGAAAGCTTATGCCCTTCCTTCATCCTATATAGGAGTGAAGGAGTCTGTTATAGGACTTGGCTGTGCTGTGATTTATTGTGCCACTTTCCTTCTGAAGCAACAAATCTTGAGGAATTTGGAAAGGCAGAGAGCAGAGTAGAAGAGAGGTGGTTTCCAAAGAATGAGTAGTTTTGTTTAGAATAAAGGAAGCTCTACCTATGTTTGTACACAAGTATTTCTTACATCTGCATGTCCTGAATTTCCATGTAGGCGTGAACTTTGATCACTGTAATACACAATCATAAAAGTTACCTCAGTTGTCATTCTGTGTAATTGGAAATCGAATTTAGTCCGTACTTAATCTACAGGGGTGTAGGGCCCATTCTGCAAGACACTGGGCATGTTGTTTTTGTTAATATTTTGGACATACACAAGAAAGTTTATTGGTTCATCCCATACGCAAGAAAGCTCGTGGGTTCATCCATATGAGCTTTAAATACTGGACTCTTTTGTTCCAGCACCTCTAAGTTATCAGATCATTCTGAAAAAATTGTAATTTTCGTGACATCTTTCTGGAACCTGAAAAGGATGAACCTGCTTATTCATGTCCAAAATATGTATTTTACTGCAATGATGGTTGAGGGAGTAAAAAAAGTCTTTTGTTTGTTTTACAAATAACAGGACATGATCTTACTTTGAAGTTTGTAGTTTTGTTTTTCATAAATTAGTCTGCATGATTTTTGACTAAGAAAGGGAAGTTAATTTCTGCAAACGTATGCTAATGAAAATGATGGAGATATTTAATAATGTTTTGAGTATTTAAAGTCAGTTAAGTATTGAAATGACCAGTAACCAAAGGGAATGGACACTGATAATTAAACAAAAGTGATGATGATCTAGTGAAATCTGTGTTTTGTCATATTGAAAGACCGTGGCTTATGGAAAACTTACTTTCACTCTTTCCTAACTTTGCTGCATTTTTTTTCTGAGTGAAAAAGATCACAAGCTAAAATGTACCTTTGGGAACCTTTTTTTTCCAGACCACTTAATTACTTGAAAAGATAATCTGAATAACATTTGATCAAATTTTTCATTAGAACTCCCTTTTAATTTTTCATTAGCTTTATAATTAACTGAATTTGTACAGTCATCAGTCTGTTTACAGCATCTTGCTTTGTAAAGTGCTGTGCCATAACCCCGTCTCTCTCTCTCTGCTTTCCAGATTATCACACAGAGTAGGGTAAAGCGAGCATCCTTGTCTTGGTGACTGGGACATCCATTTCTCTGTAACATCAGACTAATAGATGTATTTCCTTAGGTAAAAGGAAAATGGGCTTCCTGCTCCAAGTCTTATATGAATTTTCATTTCATTTGATTAAGGTGGGGAGGAGTGCAAATTAAACAAAAGAATTGAAAATGAAATTAGAAAGATGTGTTGCTGAAACTCTACTGACAAGAGAACCTGACATGATTTCACCACGAATAATGCTTTCAGACTTTATAGGGCAGGCTGCAGTTTGAATGGATGATATCTTAGGTTTTGTAAAGCTAAAAGACTTATCTGTTTTTTTTAAAGGCAGTCAGATAAGAGAATCTAAAGTTATGTCAAACAAATTACATTTTAGTTATTAGTGGCTAGTTTGTAAATATCAAAGACCCACTTATTGTAGTGCTTGGAGCTGCATTTGCATGCTGATGAAATGCAAGTGGATGGCTGTGAACTGTAGGGTTATCTCTAGTGGAGCAGTGGGGAGCTCCAGAATCAGAGAGTTGAGCATCTGACCGACTCAAGAGCCCAAGCTGCAGACCTCTTCTATTCACTTTCTTCACAACAATTAAAATATGCAAAGTGATAATTTTCCTTAAGTAGCCTTAAATGTGCGATCTATTTAAATGTGAAGAAAATTGCCTGAAGCTTCTGGTGTGAGGGACAAAAAAGAATAAATTATGCAAATAGCAGAAAAGGACTCTACCACTTGAACGCCTAATTTTCCTGTAATAAGCATACTGTTTCATTTAATTTTTTGCCTCTTATTAAAAGTGACAGTTCTTTTGCACTGTCTGATGGTTATATCTGACACAAGCTAGGGAAATGACTGCTAGACTAAATGCTAAAGCATTTTGGTAGCTTTTTTAGATGATGGTTACATTCACAAAGTAATTATGCACTGAAGAGTCGAGAAATAAGGTTTAATTACACAGTAATCGCTTCTGATGGACACGGCAGAAGTGTGAACACCACCAGACTGCAATCCATCAATGACAAACCCCTGGCCACTTTTAATTCCTCCTCATTTGCATCATAACCTCCGCACCAAGTTGCACAAATGCTGTTAAATGTTAATAGGAGCTGTCTCTCCACTCAAAATGAATGCTTAAGCTGTTTCATTTTTTTTTCTCCTCCACCTCAGACCTTCAAAACCAGCTCCTCTCTGAGAGCAGGCATTAAGCACAGAGCATGGTGCGTGGTCACTGTTGTGCTAATTGGGAGCAACACTTAAAGTTTTATCTCTCAAGCGCTAATAATGCACAGTGCTGACAAACCAGTGAATAAGTAATGTACTTGGATGAGGAGGGGGGGCAGCCCGGCATGCCTGGAATGAAAAATGCAGTTGGGACTGTTGTTCAGTGACTAGCTATTTGATTAGGCCCTGTAGTCATATTTAATCCAGACCCTTGGGGAGCATAGACAAAATTACATCTTCATCTCATCAAACATTCAGCCATATTTAAGCATTCAGCTGATCAAGCTTTTATTGTTTCTCTTGCAGCTACACAGACACAATGATGTCCTGTGTTCTTCACTCCCTAACCCTGCAAAGCTAAGCCTAAACTAGCTGTGCTCCTTTTTTTTCCCCTCTTTTTTTTTCCCTTCTCAGACACGAGGAGTATAGTGTGGCTCTCACACCCTGCTCTGGCTGCTGTGCCATGGTTAGAGATTCACATTGGCTTTGCCACCTTTGTTTGTTTCTCTTTTCAGCTTTTTTTTTTTTTTTTTCCTTTTTTGTGCCAGCTACTCAGAGCTTTGGTCGTTTTCTAGGACAGGTCTAAATCATTAAACTGCACAGTGTTCTTTTTCTGTTAAGCAGCAGGTATCATTTTTGTCCTGACAAGAGGAGGCTCCACCTGCCGACTGCCCACCAACGCATCCAGCTGTCTGCTTTGCAGAACAGGCAAAGTAATTTGTAAGCAGTCTGGGAAGTTTAAGAGTAGACTCTAAGAAGTGACAAAAAAAGAGCCTTTTTCTGCATGAAGATTGAGAATTATCAACACCTTTCAGTGCATAATAGTTAAGCCTTTATCACTTCAGGAGCTGCTGATAAGGTTAAGAACACCAGACAAACTGCTCATTAGTGGAAAGGTTTGCCTTTTACATTAAAGACTGCTGGGTACTGAAGTTCCTCCAGTGAGCAATACATCCCTGGCATTTGAGAAGAACGAGCTAATCATTGTACATAAATGAATATGGAAAAGAAAACCTGGCAGGTTCTGATGATATTAGCAAGATCTCTCCCCACCTTCCTTGCCTGAACTGTAGGCACTTGAAATTGCAAACAGCAGCAGTTCAGGAGACTGTCAGTGGACAAAGTGCTCTCCACGACACAGGGTAAGGCCGTGGACAAAGGCCTGTCCATGTCTGGACCTGTCCATTCCATCTGCAGAGGTTGCTGGCTGCCCCCAAGCCATCCTTGCTTCACTGCCTGGAGGCTGGAACTGTGGCTCTGTGTGGGGATGCACTGGTCCCGGTCCGCTTGGAGCATAGCTGGGTGTTTTGCTGCCTGTTTGAACTGACCAGTGCTTCTTGGCTTGAGTTGAGCCAGGATTTGTCAGTGCCCATCACAAATGTTACACAGCAGCTGCCCACAGCAGGACAGACCATAGCAATGCCCCAGGGGAGTGAGGGACTGTCCGTCTGCACCAGGAGCGCTGCTCTGCAACTCTGCACTGCCTGGCAGCTGCAGGCTCTGGCCACCACTCAAACTGCTCAAAGCAAGGTGCTGTCGGTGTGAAGTTATTTACATGTACTTTGTTCAGTGTCACCACTGAGCTACATTAACCACACCAGTGTGGGTAATTTAAAAGGTGGAAAAATAATATTTTATGAGAAGGCAGTGTTTACTTCATTCTGCAGAATTCTTCAATTCATGTTAACTTTCACCCTCCACCATCTGGAGACCACAAAGCAAAAGAGCAGCTTAGGCTTTCCTCTGGCTTAGTGGTAGATAACCTGCAAACAAGTCAAAATTAATTCTCACACAAAACTGCTTCACAAGAAAAAGACAAGCTAAACTGTGTGGGGGAAGGCAACAAGGTAGTATGTAAAATTTTTAAAAAGTATTAAAATAAACATTTTAAGGATGACGAGGTCTTTTACAGAAAATAAGTGAAATCAATAGCCTTTGCTGCAGCTACTGCTGTCTGGTGGAAACCCTTTCACCGCATGGCTAATGGTGTAGCTCCAGTCACTAGTGAACAAAGTCCTGTGAATCAAAGCTTGCTCTGTTGTAATTACCAACTGTTAAATATATGCATACGAGTGATGCTTTTTCTCTTGAACTAGTAGAATAAAGAGATGAAAGATTTAAACCAGAATTTACTGAGTTCTTCCTCCATGGCTGCTCACCTTCTCACAAACACATTTCCTCACAGACAGGGTCTGGCTCTTAACTTTCATGAATGTACGTATGGCATTCCAGCTAAAACCACCAGCATTCCAGTTCACCACCTTGAAAAAAGGAAAATTGAAATAGTTTGTTTATATCTATGAAAAAGCACATGACACATCTCCATGATGAGCTTTCCTGAAGAAGGAGACATTTTAAATTCAGAGAGAAGGCACCCAATTGCTTTCAGAAATTTATCTGTAGACATTTTCATACTTATAATAAGCTGGCGTTTACTGTGAACAACTTCATCTTTTCGCTGCTCCCTGAGTGCATGAGGAGCCTTTTGTCTGCAATTCTCACAGAAGTAATTTGGGCTGATGGCTCTCAGTGCTTCCCAGAATCAGCCTTCAGTCCTGGGACCATATCTAGAAGTTGAGTAAATTTTGACTGAGGTATGTATGTGCCCACAAAGGGCAATGATCTGGTGCAGAAGATTCATGTTTGCCTAAACCTGTGGAAGAATAAGGTGATTTTTAGTACAGTATTGCATCGCATATACATCTAGTGCAGATATTATTTCAAAATTCAAAACCAGTTCCACACAAACCTAAGATATAGGCTGTTTTGTTGAAATGCAGGCCTGAATGGCTGGTAAATCCTACTCTATAATTTTTCCTTTGTTACAGGATTTTTTTTTTCTCATTTGTATTTTACATCTTCTTTAGTCATTTATACAAATTCAATACAAAATAAGTAACAGTAAGCTTTTAACTTAAAACCGTGCCAGGTGCCATATTTTATTCTTTTTATATGGATATTACCTATTCTTCTAACAATTTAACTAGGCATTCCATTAAATCTCTGTAATGCAATTAATGTAGAAGGAAACAAATTTTCCATGAACATGCAAACATCACGTTTAGAATATTTAGTTTAAAACTGTCTGTAATTTGATGATAACATTGTTTACCTTCATTCAAACCTGTGATTGTATCTTTATTCAGTAGTTTTCGTGGGTTTAAAAAAAGTTGAGTCCCTTTTCTCCTTTTCAGCTTGTTTTCAGAATTTGAAAAACGGAGATACAAAGGGAGCTGTGGCAGCTGAATTCTCTTTCATGTGTGTCCAGTCCAGGTGAAGCCCAGCATAATGTACTGTAATATGTCTCTTCAATTCTCTGATACAATGACCTGTGCATCCTCTAAATCCCCCACAGAATGCGCAGACACAGAATGATTGAGGTGAGTATGGACTTAAGTATATATATTGTTCTTTGTAGCTCTGAGGAATTGGCACTTTTGCCAAATGTGAGATGATGTGGATTGTAATCTATTGAGATGTGAGTTCAGACTGGGCCCTGTTATACACTGTAAGAATAACTAAAGATTTGCCTAGAGTAAGTTTTGTGGTGGGTTTTTGTTGTTTTTTTTTTTTCCTTTGTCTTCCTCAAAACAAACAAACAGACAAAAAAACCCCGCCCCTTTTATACAGTTTCTGATACTTTCCAGTTCTGCTGGCAACAGTAATCATGAAAGTACCTTTGTGGTAAGAGCCTCTCGGTCTAGGCTGGGGTAATGACACCAGAAATCCCAGCCTCTTCCTCAGAGGCATGGATGCGACTGTAGAGAGAAACTGCTAAAAGGCCGGCACAGGGGAACCATGGGCTTTACCCTTCCTGATGGTGCAGACTTTAAAAGAAATTATTCTGGCAAAGGGGAGTGAATATTGAGCATAGATGCTCCCAAATCATAGCTCGTGACTATTTCAACAAGATCACCTTTCCAGTATAATTGGATGAGAATATTTATTTTCTTTTGCCCTAATAGGAAAGGAATAGGGCAGCAGTTTATCAAATAGGTCTTGGTGACACAGGCGTATTTTAAATGCTTAGTTTTTTGTTCCATAATGAATGAGAAACAAGAGGTTTAACACTTTAACAGGGAAGGTAGTCACAGCAATTAAACAGCATTTTTAATAATCCCCCAACCTTTCTGTTGGAATCAAAAGCTTGATCCTGATCCTAAACTAATATGATTGCATTGTGAGTGAGTACCTTTCTGTGGCTCCCTATCTGGTGTACAGAGCTCCCCTTGCTCCCCTCATCTTGGCACTCCTAAGGAGCTCATTGCTCTCCTCACTCTGGGTCAGCCTCCTTTGTAAAATACCCACGTTAACCAACCAGCAGGGTTTTTTCTACTGCCATTTGTTGTCAGTATCACCATTTCTGGCCACTCAGCTTCGCTGGTCCCACACCTCTTGGGCTGCCCTGCCTTTGGCTGTGCTTGGCTGGGGCTGCTGGGAGAGCCCAGGGGAAAACCCTCCTGTCCTCCTCGGGTGCCACAGGGTGTGGTGGCTGATACACGTGCTGCTTTTCTGCTTTCAAGACTATAGTCGTAAATACATAACCACAGGCAAATATATCAGGAGTTTAAATGGTTAAATAAATAAAACTATCACAGCAATTCTGTGGGTCAGTAAAAGAAAGGATAGATTTGAACATGTGGCTCTTAGGAAAGTTTGGGACAGGAAAATTTTGTCTAGGATTGCAAAGATTTCAAGAGATATTTTCACTTATGAATAGTATACAGTAAAATTAAGTGGAATCTTCATACCTAACTGAATTCAAGTTTTACTAAATTCAAGATTTTTATCTTAAATATAAAAACCACAGCTTAAGACTTTAACATTTAGATTACTGTTTTTCTTTTACAAAGTCAGAAAAAAGAGATAGATTTACACGAATTTCCCAGTAACATATTTTATAGAAAACAATTTCTTGTAATATTTTCAACTGCAACTTTTCCAATTTTAAACTATTTTAGTCAGGGTCATTCTGTAATCTAAATTTTTAGGCATTTTTTTTTTTTTTCCTTTGGCACTTAAAATGGAAATCTGAGAACACTGACATTTTAGCAGTAACCCAGAAGAGATTGCTTGTTGATGTTTGGGTTAACGGGAATAAAACATCCAGAATGTTTTACCCTAATTGGCTGGGTTTGTGCTAACACATGTGTGCTACTGTGTTCTAAAATATCTTACCACAATTCTTAAATACATTTCAACAAATCTGTTTGAACTCTACATTTCTGCTGCAGGCAGAATAATGTCTATTGGTTTTATGTTTGATTCCAAACTTCTTGCAAGGGAGATTACAGATTCATGAGGGAAGGGTCCTTCATGCAAATACCACCCGCTCCAGGACCCAGCTTTGCGGAGAGTGGGAAAATTCTTTGCTAACACACAGATCAAGGTGGAGAACCTACTCCAGAAGGCTGAGGTGAAGAGCCAGCTCCCATAGCTGGGCCTGTAATAGCCTGTGTGAACTCCTGCTGGCATGCCAGGGTACCTTTGTCTGTGGGTGAGATTCACTGGCTGCTTTAATAGCTGGTGCTGTTTTTCTCAGAGAATGGGTGGATTTATTTTTATGCCCTTAGAACTTTTCTTTTTAAGAGCTCAGGGGTTGTGATGTAATGCAGGGCTTTAAGTATGTTTCATTCAGCAGTCAAAACTACTCACATCGTATAATTCTCTTCCAGTCACAATCTTAGCCTTTTTGGCGGATAAAATTAATGCAAACAAAGCTGGAGAAACCTGAGTGAGAGGGACCTGTTTTGTACAGCCAGTGGTGTCCACAAGCTAGGTAGGTTGTTGCTATACAACTTTTCCTTATCAAGATGTTTTGAAAGCAGAATGTGTTTTCCTTCTGGCAGAATCCAGTTAGCAACCACTGTATTTATAGTTTCAGCTTGTGAGAAACAAGGCTTACATCTATTAAATTTGTATCTCTCTTTACTCATGTGATTTCCCCCTGAAATCTAATGAAAGCATCCTTTAAAGTTTATTGTAAAGATTGAACTTGAATAGAGAGATACTGAATCTGGGTCTTCATGCAGCAGAACTCAACACCTGGAGAGTAACATCACCAAATGTTCACAAAATTGGCAAATGTAAGTGCAGTGAAAACTACCAGTATTCAATAGAATGCAGTAGCACAACATTGTCTAATGCAATAAGAAACCAGTTGGGAAAATACATGTCCAATTTTTTTGGTATTTGGATACAGAAATTCAATGGTAAGAGCTGAGTTTCAAACATCTTTCTCAGCATAAGAAAAAGAATGATAAAACAGGGTTGAGAAACCTCCTGCTGACTTTCAAATGTAGGTGCACAGGGGAAATATATCTGCTTGACCAATGACCTTACCTTTCTATACCCACTTAAAGTTGATCCTGAGGTATCAACACATGTTCCCAAATTTGTCGAAAACAATTTTTGGAGCTTACATTTTACTTTTAAGGAGATATTAAAAATGTATGTTTCTAGCACTTCTGTAGCACTCAACCAGGATGTTGTCAATGCCATCATTTCATGGCTTGGGCCAGTCTTGTGTGACTTGTCAAAATTTCTGTTTCAAAATCTCCTTCACGAAAAGTAGTTGCAGCCATGGCAGGGGTTAGTAAGGCTGGATACCAATGTTAGGTGATAGGTAGTCAAATGTCAAAATAGTCCATAGCCACCACTGACTTCCATCAAAAGAAGATTGATGCCAGGCTGAAGCACTGTTTTCCAGCTACCGAGAACTACCACTCCTCAATTAGTGAGCAAATTGAAATCTGGTAGAAAAGAAAAAAAGTTAAGTTAATAGATCCTTCTTTGTGGGACTACTGCCGTGTCTCCACTGCTGCTTCCTGCTAAAACACACACTTGAAAATTACAAGTCAATGAACACACACTTCCTTAAAAGCTGAGGATACTTTGTGCTGTGAATAGAATAATAAATTCCTTCTGCTTCCTGTCTCAATGCCCCAAACAAACATTTTCTCCTCCTTCAGCAGCCTCTATTGGCACTAGTGAGGGGAAGAAAGTTTATACAAAATCACTCGTGGGTTGCAAGAACATAGATATTTAACCTAAACCCCAAGTGTGAGATAACCCAACTCAGCTGCCAGCCAAGCACTCCCTTTCCAAATCAAATTACTAAATAAGATTAGTGAGAGGGCTTACAAATACAATGAGGATGAAGAAGTGATTGAGGGACTGTAATGTCAGTATATAACTAGGAGAGGAAATCAAAAGCAATTATAAGATATCTAGGATATTGCCATCTTTCTTACAATAGTTATTTAAGAGAATTCTAAAAGGGTAGTCCGGCTGAAGCATAATCATCCTTACTACTCACCCCACGCAAAGCAGTGAGAAGGAGCAGCTCTGGCACTTTTCCAGAGTCTAAAAGCCGTCCTTAGCTGTATCTTCTGCAGCACTTTCAGAGGAGTGTGTTGACCAACAGAAGTCAGATGAAATAGTTGTGGGTTCCCTCTCAGTTGCTTCAGACTCAGTAGATCAGCTGTGCAAAGTGTTTACAAGCATTTCTCCAACCTGTCAAACACCTGGATGTGTAGAAAACCACAATATTTTAAAAAATGTAAAAAGTAAAGCAAAAAATTTCTAGAAAATGTGAATCAACAAATTATTGTGTGTCAATAATTTATGGCAAGGCACATGCTAACATGGTGATTTTTCTCTGCCAGCCATAGAGCACCTGAAGGCAACAGAGCTTGTTTCCTATAGGCAGAGCAATTTTTTTTGAATCTGCTTTTTTCTGCATTTATCTTAGAGATTAGGGCTCCTATTCCCATTATCCTTTTGCTTGTAGGGAGCTTGACTACCAATGCCAACAGCTGCTGCAGGTGCTGCCAGGGCTGCTCTAGGAAGGCTTCCCAAAGCAGGTTGTCCATTTGCAAAGCCAGAGAGGAGAGATGGAGACTCATGGACTTGTGGGGTTTGAGGGTCTGACTGCACAGTGTGTAAAACCCTTGCTGGGTGCAGGACACAGATGAGGGTTTTCTTGTAAAAGCCAAATTTGGGCCACAGGGCAGAAATTCAGGGCACATGTCAGCAAATCAGGCAGTGGCAAAACTGTCCTTGGGGCTGGTCTCAAGGCCACTTAGGTACAGCTCAGAAGGCTGCAGTAAAGCAAATGTGGTCTCAATCTTCAATGACGTTCAACATATTGGATAAATTACAAGGTCCAAACTGTGGTTTGATCCAGAGGTAGCTGAAACCATGAGCTGCTTCAGGTTTTGAGAGGTTCTCTGTAGCTGGGACAGTTTGAGTATTTATAGAGGATTCTTTCAAGAGACTACTTTGTTTGAAGTTCTTCACTGGTTTGAAGTGCTCTAACAGACTGATGGATTTTTGGGCAGATTTCTGGTGAAATGTACATGTGTAAGATAAACATAACTACTTTGGGACTCTGCACGCCAAATATCATTACCATGATCACTAGTGTGGGCTGCATCTCTGCAAACTTGTCTGCAGGAATGCACTATTTTATTATCATATTATTGTGTCTGGAAAACATTAACAGGTATTTCTTCTCCCAAGGATTGTATTTAGCACCAGAGAGGAAGGGAACAGGTCAATTATTATACTCCCTATGGTTAGTAAACTGATTTTGTTGCATTTTTGGTTCCTAACATTGAAATCCGAGTAGTGGACACATGTGTGGCATCTTCCATAAAGACAAGGTTACTTTATATATACACACCACTGGATCCATTTTCCAAATTCAACACTGTATCATCTCTATTTCTTTTGTAAAAGTAGTGTTTTTACTCGATTTTACTGTCTCTTACTCTTGTACCAATAGGACCACTTAGAGTGAAGCTCTGTACTTGGACATACAAATTACTGATATGTAATGTCTGCTAAAGACATATTTTGAATAAAAGAAAAAGGGATCAGCTAATCATTTAAAATCTCCTCCTGACGTATATTCTCTTCTCATGACCATAGCATCTAAGTCTTCATTAAGCAACAATTTGAAATATGCTATATATTTTTGTTAGGTTTTCCTGATCATGAGGTAAAGGCAGAAACATTGTACACCTTAGAAGTTAGTGAGCCTTTTCATTAGTAGCAATAAAGAAATTGCCACTATCTAAATATATTTATGAAAAACACACATAAAATTTTCCAGTGAAGTGAAGCAGGCAAGGCACACATCATTATATAAGACAAGAATGAAATTAGCAAAACTTGTTTAGATACTTGCGTGACCTCTGCAAAAATCTACCATTGCCACAAAACTCTCTAGCCTTGCTTGTTCCTAGAAAATAGGTGATGTTGGGAAGGTGCCACAAAGGCAGTCTTCCTAAACAGCTCCCTTGCTATCAGTCACTCAGAGCTCCTGCGTGACTGGTCTGTTGACGATTGAATTGAGAATAGGAGAGATGAGATGCAAGTTACTGGTTCTACAAATGAAGAATGAAATTGGATGCATTTTGCCCACTTTGCAATCAGCCATTATGTATATGCTTAGATTGAAAAACTAATCTGGTAGTTTTCACATCCAATCATATTAATGAAGTAGCAGAATTACTTGTGTGATTCTGTACTACAGTCAATTTAGTAAATAGATATGAAGGAGAATAAAATACGTAAATTTTTATAATACTCTTATAATTCTGCAGGAATTAAACCAGTAAAAAATGTAGATTGAACTTTGTTTTAATTGGTTTATGTTTAAAGATTCTTTGATCAGCGATAACAGTAATATGTATTAACATGTTGCATTTTAAAGTGACGCTGCCTTTCATTAATCAAGTGTCTGTATGGTTGATTAATTTGAACAAGGTTTAAATTGCTATGAAAATTTATCATTCATAGCCATGATCTCCATTTACATATATGTTAATTATTGTAAATGTAATCTTTTTCTGAATCCTCTGGGCTGCATACTAAAAAGACACAGTGATCACAGTGAGTGACTACTTTTCTATTACAAAGTGAACTCTTACCAGTATTCAGTAAAGTCTGTTTCAGTTGTCAAAGATAGACTCAAAACATTAAAACATTTTATGCTAAAGGCAAGTTCAAATACTGTAGATGCTATTTCCTTTTCAAATTATTTCTTTATTCAATGGCTGGAACATTTAAGAAAATGAAACTAAGCACTACCAACCACTATAAAATTAAGTTCTGTCTCTATGGGCTTTTTTCCCTTCCTACTCTGAGAGTTTCTCATAGTAGCTACATTATTAATAATCATGAGAGTGAGGTTTTCCATATGTCTTTCGAAAAGAGTGGCTTGAAGAAGTAACTAAGTCAAAAGAACTCTTTGTAGAACAATTAGAATGATTTAAATTGCATAAGACAGACATCACCAAGGTTTGTAGTCTTTTAGCATGACATAGAAAAAAATCTCTTCCCAGTGGCTGTAAAATAGTTGTACTGGAGCTTCTCACACACACCACCACTGATGCATGTGCTTAATGCAAATAAACACACTTGCTGTGCTCTCTTCAAACTCTCCAGCTCAAGGAGATGACAGTCATTTGTCTAAAACTTATGACATTTGACGTAGTCAAGAATTTTATCAAGGTTTAAAGAGAGAAGGTGTTTCACAGAACATTTCCCGCAATGTTACAAAGAGAAAATGCATTGGCAGGAAATGGATTTCAGATACAAAGCATAAAATATTTCTCTTTCAACAAACAATTACTACAGCTTTTATTAAAAAATGCATATCAATAGAAACTAATTATTGTCCATTAAATTACACTCTGGGTGTATTGCTATTAATTCCTTTTTTGCATTCACAGAAACTGACATTTGCTTGGGGTGTTTTTTGCTTTTTTTCTTGAAATATCCAGGCAGATTTTATTCAGAAATGACTTTAAAAATATCAGAATTGCAAGCAGAGATGTGTTAGGGCCTCCAGACCCCGTTCCAGGAAATATTTCAGCATATGCTTATTTTCATCTTTGCTAAGACAGTATCTCTTCACTTAACTTATCTTTAGTGTATGGCCTGGTTTCTTCTTCCAGAGGGTGTTAAATTGTTCCTTACACTTTTTTTACTTGTTTCCAAAGTGGTTTTGTTATTTTTAAATTTTTTAAATGAATCTTTTTTATTACATAGTGGAAAAAGGAACCACTCCTAGGTGCAAAGTAAAATTTTCCTTTATTTCCACAAATTTTTATAATTTTATGTTTAAATGGTTTGTATTTACATAATGTATGCACTGCAGGACCAGCCTCATTTCTCAGTCACAATTTAATGCAATTAAAATGTCTGTGTGGAAACCTTTGCAAGCATAGCACCTTTGTACTACCTGACTGAGCAGTTTTAAAGATACTTAATTTGCAGTTTTCTGTTAGACAGTTTGATAATGAAATATGTTTTTGTGTTTTAGGTCCCAAGTCTGTAAATGGATAAGATTGATGTGAAAGTCACATCAATCTTTTGGCATGAGCATGCACACAGATTTTGGAGTGTTGCAGTCAATGTCCTAAACACCTATCTTTATGTAGTTTCTTAATGTAGCATTTTTCAAGATCTGAATGGTTTGCTGAATGCTGAGCAGAAAAAGGTCACCTTTTTTTCTCCCCTACAGTCATGGTAGCTATCATGTCATTGTATCTTGTGGCACAAATTGTTTAAAATTCGTGGTTATCTAAGTCACTTTTTTCTCTCATGAATCTGAAATAGGCATGGTATTTACATCTTGAAGAGATTTTGGTGTTACTTGATGGAGCTGTGTGTCTGCAATGGTGGCCTGGATGTTGATATGTTTGTATACAAATATACACACATATATATAGCATCTGCTTTATATAAATCCGGGAAGAGGCGTAAACTGGGGTTTGCTCGCAGTTCAGGAATAAGGGCTCACACAAAGAAATAGTTTGGGCAAGCAAAGAACAGAGGATTACCTTTTTATAAGGCATGTTATCACAACTCACTGCTATGGAATGTACAAAGGCCAAAAATTACAGAGGATTTAAAGAAAATTAGATGAATTCATAGAAGAAAAAAATCTCAGAAATTGTTAGAATACTTGCGGATTTTTGGTTTAGGAAGCCTTTGAACGGTTGTTGGGGGCTAGAAGGACCTGCCAGCTTGCTGAGTTAACTAAACCATTGGTGTCTTTCCAGCTGCTAGTTGTGAATTTTATTTATATATTTACTAAATGAAGAATTGGGTTCATATTTATTTGTTTAAGTCATTTATGTTCAAACGTGACCTTTGGGAAATTTTATTCAAACAAAGATACCTCTTCCTAGAAAGCAAATTATTTCAGCTGAAACTTTCTAAAATATAGGACTAAAATGTTATCAGGGTTGAGAAACCTCAGATCATTTGGTAGAAGACCAGTGAATTAAGAATAAGATTAAATAGGGCCTTACAATAAAGCACCAATTTTACTTGTAGTAATGGCTGACTCAGTTTTGCTGACATGTATGTATGTTTGTGTGTGTATTTCAGGGGATACACTGTATGCTTTGGTTGATAAATCTGTAGTCAACTGAAATGATATTAAAACATTCAGCATGTTTTAAGTAGATGTGCTGTAAAACCAAGGTCTGAGTTATTTTTTTGTGGAATAATTCTTGGTTTTAGTTTATAGGGGCAGTGGGGCAATGATCTTGACTTACACAGCTGAGCAAATGATTCCATTTCAAAGCCTGTATATGATTCTTTTTTATCCTGCAGACAGAAGCTGATGGAATTATCCTAGGTGATTGCTGAGTTTAAGGTAAATGAGCCCAAAACATTTTAGTTATTTAGGATGCTTTGTGGACATCTGTTCAGAGCCTAATATGGTCTCATAGCAAGAGTGGGGACAATGCAAAAATGAGTACACAGTTCAGCTGTACGTGTATTCTGTCACAAAAATATTTCTCCACTTCAAATACAGTCAATTTGAAATTTTCTGTATCTACATTGCATAGATTTCATCTGTAGCAGCCCCGTTAACTTAGTCCATCCTGGGATCTATGACAGAAGTTGCCATTTAAAGAGGGATTGGTGTGTTGGAGGTGGACTTGTGAAAAACTGAGCCTTAACAAAGGTAAAGGCGACCCCATCAAGGATTTTTTAGCTTTCTGTGTTGGAGAAGTTACTGGAGGGAGGAAAGAAATAAGTGATGTGAGGAGTTAGGACCTCTGCAAAATCCTTTTTAATGAAAAGAAGCAGGGTAGGTCACATGTGCTTATACCACAGAAAGGCAAGTTGCAGGGAGAAAGATGAAGTTTTACTTGCATTGCTAAATATATGGGGATAAAAGACTGCATGTAAGATGCAGTAAAAGAAAGGAACTTGCCAGACCTCACTGTAGCTTCAGTACATAAGTGTTGGTGTGAGCTGGTGCCCACCTAATTGGTGTGAGTGACAGGTAGCCTTGTGGACTAGAACATCTGAGGAAAACCAGATTGTTTACGGGAGCAGGTTAAAATTTGCTGTGTACGGACGCATCACACTGCGGTTCCATGCCTGCTTTACACCTCTTCCAAAGCACTGCTGCAGCTGTGTGCTTCACCTTTCCCTGGTGCCTAGCTAGCGTGATTGGAGCTGTGGGAGGAGAAGAGGGAGAGGACAGTCGTGGAATCTGAGGGACCATTAAACACTCAAGCAGCTGTAATATACACTATTTGTTGGAGAACAAGTATGGGAAGCAAGGACGTATATTAATCTCCTGAACCTATGCTTCTATATCTCCTGAGGCCTCCGAAGAACACTTTGTATGTACTTACTTGAAAAGTACTGTGCTGAAACAGTTACTACGTTAAAAGTGCATTCTTTCTAGTTTCCTCTTTTTAAAATAGAACCTGCTTTAGCTCATATAAGCATTTGGGCCTTGTTATTAAATCTAAATGCAATAAATCTAAGTAATCTGTTTATGTACATCCTTATGAAACGGGAAAACAAAAAAGAAGTCCATCATCTGGATGCTAGATAATCCATGTAACATTTAAAGATGCATTACTTTCAAGACCATTTCTTTTGTTTAATAGAAAAGGATGCTGCTCTCTGACTTAATCAGAATAAACATCTCCATTGCTTCTCTCTGTTAATGATCACTTCCAACATTCTCCTGAGCAATTTGTTTCTCCAAAGAGAAAATAAAAAATACTTAGCAACAGAAATCAGCAGAAGGATTACATATTTCACCTCTCTAAAGCCTAATTTCTCCTTTTGAAGGGTAATAGTCTCAGATTTCTAATACAACCTAAAAATTGGATTGCTTTGGCCTTCTACCAGACTCTGAAAGAGTTATCATCTGAGCTCGAGTGCACCCATGCTGCTGCCCATGCACCACCCTATTGAATTTGGCTGGGGGAGGGGGGCGGTTCTGCCATGCTGAGCAGCTGCAAAATTGGACCCTCACAATAGAAATTATTCTGGTAGGCAGCCAGGAAAAACAAATATTGGGAGCTGGGTTTCTGCAGCTACAGACCCACAACCACACAATGCTTCACCCCCAGATCTGCTTTGCTTGCTCGATTCCTGTGTGTGTGAGAGCCTGCCCTCCAATCACTTCAGCATCTTCTGTATTTCAGCGCCCTGCCCGCACACAAGAATGATGGAGTCAGCACGCAGAGCAGAGGCAGGCATGCATGAACACCAAAACAAAGCCGGTTTGGTCTAGTTTTAGGCCAGATCACTTTGAGAGTGTCCTTTCAATAAGGACTTGGAAGCTTTCAGATTTTTATTCAGATTAGCTGCATTTGTGGGCAGTAATAAGAGAATTAGTTTTGTCTTCTGCTGGTGTTTCATATTTTCCCATATACCCAAAATTTGCCAAGAAGATTCCCTTTCCCTCCCAAATAATAATAAAATCTCAGTACATTGTTCAACCCTGCTTTACATTTTTTTCTCTTCTAGGACATCTGTACTCTGCATACTTTTGCATTCTCCCCTCACCCTTTTCTTCTCAGCTGCTCCATGTTTTTATGTCTCTCAGGAGGGGTTAATTCTTTACAGCTGCGTCCTGCTTGCCAGGAGTCTCACATGTGCAAATTATTAATCTTTTCTATTGCTACAGTAACTCCCAAGGCTTTAAACACCCCCTACCTAAGACTGGCCCTTTTCCAAAAAACTTTTCATATTCCCTCACTGAAAGATAATTTGGTCCCCTGCAGGGTTTGCACTGTTATTTAGCACAATTGCCTAAGTAGAGTTCCTTATTTCCACATAATAATTTACAAATTGGAATTTAATTTAGAAATTTAAACCCCAGAGTATTGAATTTCTCTAGTTGTTGTACAGTTGATTTGTTAGTTTCTTTGGGTGTTGGGATTTTTTTAGAAAATGACATTGTTTTATTCTGTTTTGCTTTTAACCTTCGGTTTTGAATAATGTGTGTAGTTTAGTGATTGTGATGATAATGATGTGATATGCAATTTGTAATGTCAACTGATGAAGCTAGGCTTCCTTTCCATGAAACACAGAAGCTGGTTCTTAAATATGGAATGGCTTAACTGAGTAAGTACAGAATGTTCTAAATTTTTATTTAATAGGAGGTCCAGATATTAACATCTGTTTAGCCCACTTGTGTTTTTAGTTTATCATATTAACTCAATGCAGTAGTTCCATGGTTTATATCAGCAATCAGGTAGGGACATATAGGTGTATATATTGTGTGATTCTTGCCAGATACTGGTCCACGCACAAATAGAAATCCACTGGTTGTGTGCACACCTTGTTTTGGCCTGGGATGACTGATGAGCTGGCATTTTTTTCTACCCTCTGTCTTTCTCTTTCTGATGTGTTCTCCTGATTTCACATTTATTTCTCAGCTACTGATTGGATATCATTATGACACTTCCAGGCTTCCAAATAAATAATTTATTTTGAAAGTTAGATATGTCATAATAAAGCATTAAGACACTCCAGGCAGTGTATTTCTGGCTGATTATATACCTCCAGTGGTATTATAAGGCACAGGCAGAGGACTGAGTGATTTTAAACACCTGACAAGTGCAATAATCCCCAAGAAGTGCATGGCCTGGAGTATCTTACTGCTGTTATGAAACAGAATTTATAAATAAAAATAAGAAGAACAGCCAAACCTATTTATTTGTCGGGCATTATGACTCTGGTATGACATCACTAAGGACCAATCCCTAACCTTGTTTTACGCTGATTAACATAATGGTCATTTCCTAGTGTGAACAATAAGCCCAAATACTTCTAAGAAAACATTAAACAGCTTTGAGTTTAATGTGTGCAAAGGAAATGTAAAGGTGGTTTAGTTGCAAGTCAGACACATGATCTGTTTAATATATACAGAAGGCTTCCCTGTAGGCCAATTAAAAAACCTTCCAAACAATGCTGACTGTTAATTCACACAGTATTTATAACTCAAGTGAGTTAAATTTTAGCATCTCAGTGAAGAGCTCTGTAAGGAGGAGAAATAGATTTCATTAGGACAATAACCAGATATGAATTGTGTTTAGTTCAGTGAAGTAAATTTTAAACAAACCTTTTAACAGCAAGGAGGTTATGGGAGATGTAAGAATGCTGCTTGTAGATTATTTTCTCATTAGGAGTAAAAATTCCTGATAAAGAAGTCTACTTCTGAAAACTTAATATGTATAGCTTGTAAAACTGTAGCTGTAAGAATATGCTGCAGCATGTAGTGGTATCATCAAAGCTGTAGTTGAACAAATACAATCATAAAGAGCAGTTATAAAGAAGTGTTTTGTTTTATTTGTTTTTCTGTTTTATACATAAAAGTAGAACCTCAGAAATGTCATAGCTAGCACATTTAACTGCTGGACATTGAAAGTCTTCCTTGTGATTCACAGCCTGATACTCAGTGTAATCAAAAGCTCTTATATTCTTGTGCATAAGCACAAGCTGGAGCAACTTTCCTCTTTGACTCTGCAGCAGGGAAAGTGCTCAGGTAAAGGGGACCACCCTTAAAGTAATGAGGGATGTCTGTGATAGAAGTAAAGGTATGGAAAAGGTTCTGTGCTTCTGTGCTGCAAATAACTTACACCCTGAAGAAAGAGAAATCATTGTGCAAATGATGACTGCTGGGGAGGAATCACGTGGACTGTAATTCACAGTATCCCAGAATGGCTGAGGCTGGTAGATCTCTGGAAACCACTTAGTCCTCCCTTCTGCTCAGGCAGGGTCACCTAGAGAAGGTTGCCAGGAGTTGTGCCCAATTGTGTTTTGAGTATTTCCAAAGATGATGGTTCCACAGCCTCTGGGGGTAACCTCCAAAAGTGTTCAGCCTCCACTGTTAATATCAGGATTTCACAGGATCACAGAATGGTCTGATCCAGAAGGATCATCCAACTCTCAAGTGAATGGCCCATATGGAGATCAGACCTACAAACCTTGGCGTAATTAGCTCTGACTATCTGAGCTCATCCAGGGTTTGACCAACTTGTGTTTTCTCATGTTTAGATGGAATTTCCTGTACTTCAGTTGCTGTCTTTTGTTTATTGTCCTTCCATGAAATACCACTGAAAGGAGTTTGGTTCCATCTTCTCTATTACTCCCACAAACCAGATATTTATAGACATTGATAAGACCTCCAGGCTGAACACTTCACTAAATCACAAAATCCATATATTTCTTTTACTGGGAAGGCCAGGACTGGACCTAACAACCCCAGGTATTTCTCACCAGGTGTGAGTAGGGGTGAAGGATCTCCTTGCTCAACCTACTGGCAATGTTCCTAATGCAGCCTGTGGTGCCAGTGGCCTTCTTCACTGCAATGGATGATTTTTTGCCTGTGTTCAACTTGTTTCTGGGACTATTTGTTCACTTGCCTTTACTTGGATCAAGTTGAGGCTACCCTGTTTTTCACTGGATTCTCCTTCTGTCTTTAAGATAGGAGTGACAATTACTTTCTTCAGGAACTCTCAGTGACCTTTCAAAGAGAATAGAGAGTGGGCTTGCTACTCTCAGGACAGGTCTTTCAGAACTTGTGGGTGCATCCCATCAGGTCCCATGAACTTTTGCCTGTTGGTAGAGATACTTTTGCCCCATTTCACTGAGTGCATCCCATCTGCTCTTAGAAATCCTTAGTCCTTCAAGAGGATCACGTGGTTGTATAAGCCACAGACCTCTTGTCAGTGCCAGCCATGTAAACAGCTGTTGACCCACAGGATCCTAACAGTCCACCTCAATCTGACTGGTAGGACTGAGGAGAAAAGTTCCTGGATCCCCATACCCCTCACCCTCAGAGGCATGTAGGTATTTAGGACTGCAGCAGCAAGAAACCTAAGATCATATGAAGAAAAAAGTGCTGTATGTTAGTTGTGGTCTTCCCCACTCAGAGTGTGGATTCCTCTTCCCTTCAGTCAGGCTCAGCAGGTGTGATGGAAGAGCCAGTGTAATACACCATGTGTATGTGCCATACACACATGGTGAAACAGCCACTGTTGTCCTGCAGAATATAATCTGCATAACTGGCATTACGATTTAAAAAAAACACTACTTGTCTACTTCCTGCAAGACCAAATGTTATTTTTTTCTAAAATTTCTGTTAGCCATTTGCCTATAAATGATTTGTGTAGATATGCAACACTAAATTCATTCAAATAATGTGCTAGTGCAGCCTGCAATCTAAGAGCAGAGGAACTGCCATGCCAGAGCTGACCAAAGGTCACGGTCGCCTGGTATCCTGTCTCCAAATGCAGCCAGCACCAGATGCTTCAGAGGAAAGTGTAGCACCTCTATAAGGAGTGTAATGGAGTAGCTTTCCCATGAGGAAACATCTCTCCCCAGTTCTGTCATTTCTAGCATATGTTTTGTACTATTAAACATTAAGACTGCTCATTCACTTGGGATTTTTTTCTGTGACAATTACTTATGTAGTGAAAAGTTACCAGAGAATTTTTCCTATTGACATCAATAATAATTTTACTTTTAGCCTGAGAAGCCATTTTTCTCTCCAGTCTTTGCATCCATGAGTTCCTCAGGAGAATTTTGTCTTCCATAAAAATGTTATTGATTCTCAAAACTTCCTAAAATCTAATATAAAAAGGCTTTGCCTCTGCTCCATGTATGTGCTGTAATTCAAAATGGAAAAGGAGCAAAATTCACAGATTACAGAGCATAAATCTGTTTGCTTTGTCACAACTGATAGAATAACAGACGTGTATATTACAAAACAGCAAACCTCTCTTGATAGCATGGAGGTACTCAAAGAATCTTGTTCCCATGGAAAACCCATATTTTGGACAAAGTCTTCTAGTGTTTAGAGCCTGGTTCATTAGCAGTCCATGGGTAAAGATGAGATATTTAATACATCTTCCCATAGTAGTGAATCATCCTCTGAATTTAAAATTCAAGTGGGTAGAAGACTTCTTGCATTATTTTACCCTGCTCAGCTCTAGAGCTTCAATGTCTTATGGCGACCGTAGAATCATTGAGGTTGGAAAAGACATCTAAGATCATCAATGCCAACCATTAGCCCGGCCACCGCCATGTTCACCGCTAAACCACATCCCCAAGTGCCACATCCACGTGCCTTTTGAACGCTCCCAGGGCTGTCAGGTTATTTTGTCACCTTGACCTGTTGAACAGGTAGCGGGAGTAAATGTAGGTGCCTGTTCTACCCAGCGCCGGGGTTTGCCCTGTCCCGCGTGTGCCTGTGTGGGGTCAGTGCGGGTGTGGCAGTGCTGTCCTCCTGTGTTAGCGGCCCCCACCTCACACACACACATGCGCACACCATTTCCTTCGCTTTTTCCAGCCCATATCATCCAATTAATTGCTTCACATGCTACATTCTTCATAATGAGAGTGGGCTACAAGGACAGTATGCTGGTAAGCTTTTCTGTTCTGAAAGGAAAGTCCATCACTCCTGCAGTGTACCAGTTCAGTGCTGTGAAATAATCCCTGGCTCTTGTTTTACCCTTCCCTTGGGGTATCTGCTCCACTGAATGACCCCATCGTGCTCGGTGCATTGAGATTTTGAAACTAGCTGCTAACTACTGTGGATGCATTTCCTGACCTTACTGGTGGGAATTGAACCAAAGTCTCTCAAGTGCTGTAGGATCTAATTAATATGCATCTTATTCCAGGAAAGACTCATTACTTTATAGATATTTATATAAGGGGTATGTCTGCTATAATGGTTAATAACTATGAATAAAGTTTCATTTCTGATAGAGGAATAAAGCTTTTGTTTAGATATGGATTTTTAGTTTTATTAAAAAAATTAGAAAGTATGATTATGATAATTGGGTGAGAGTTCCAAATGGTCACACAAAGTTTTTTATTCTTGCCTTTAGTACTAGCCAGAATCAACTCTCCTTCCTCACCTAAAATTTAAAACAGAGGCAGGGAGGAACTAATTTAAAAATTAATTCAAAGCATTAGCAAAGGATCCAGAGAGAGTCTGTGCTGGATATGGAAAACTTGTGGTGTATGAGAAAGTGAAGTGAGTTATGAGCGACAAGGTTTTGCAATAATAAGTGTAAGCAACGTCCTGTCCTTTTTAAACTGAGAAAAGGCATACCGCAGTAACAAAGGCTGCCTATGGATCTGGTCTCCCCTGATTTTTGGAAAGTATAAAGGTTTATTTAGAACCTTTTAAAAACTACTCTGACACATAACTTTTATTGTGGTTAAAATTTTTGGCAACACTATAAGGCCTTCAGTCCCAGAAGGAATTAGCTGGTGCTGCAGAAGGGACAAACCCCAGTGGCTGGGCAGAGCAGGCACCTGTATTTACTTCCTCTCAGGTTCTGCTCAGCGGGTAAAAATGACAAAATAACCTCAATGCTTCGAAATCACATGGTTTCAAGGCAAATTTGGAGGCTCATGATTTTTGGACAACCATATTTTAATGGTTAGCTACGCTGCACATAATGATTCAGTCATGTTCTCAAACCAGTAGGACTGAAATACTCCAAGCTGATCAAATGCGTTTTCATAGTAACATTTTACCATGGATATAAAAATTACTTACTGTATGTTAACATGCATATGACTTAAGATTTCTATGAAGTTCAGTTTTACTGAACTACATCAGTAGAAAATAGTAAGAATCAGAGAAAATGCAAATGTGGGATGCAGTCCTGCAGTGCTTACCTTGGGACAGCTGTCACAGTTACAAGCAGTGTCATTCTACTGCAGTTACAGGGGTTTGTTTATCGCTGTATAAAATACATGTTTTTGGCCACTTCAGAGGGCAGTGATAATTCTTCCCTATCCCATTCTGCAGTCCACAGGAGCAGGAGGAGTCCCAGGGAGTCTTGGGCAGTTTTTTACCGTCTTTATCCTTGTGGAGAATTACAGCTCACATGCAAAGATGATGTGCAAATTCATGAGGCACTCCATGGCAGCTGTGAACATGTGTGTCAAGGTATGTTAATTTTAAAATGACAATTGCTCTATCTATCACTCAACAGCCCTTAGAGTTATCCAAAGGAGGGAGTGCTTAGGAAGAAGAAAACAAGCCAGGGAAGTAAGTGAATGTTTAAGGGAGATTTTTATTTTAAAAAATGTATATCTTACAAAAAATAATCCTTGGAGTAACATGACATTCTTGCAGTGCATGGTTTGATGAGGAAAGGGAAGCTTGAGATTATTGGTTTTATAGGTAGAAGTTGGTTGTGTACTTTGGAAGTGAGGCTTGGAGCACCGTACCTCTGCGTGTATGCCAAAAGCCAGCAATGCTGCTTTTTTGGTAAGCTGTGCTGATGGTAAATTCACATTCTGGAGATGACTGTCCCAGAGGTTCTGTGGCTTTTAGTGAGACATGCTACCCTGGGCTGCTGAAGACGTTCTCTTCTTCACAGTCTCCTGTTCTCACTTGGCCATGTTCCATCCTGCGCTGAAACCTTTTCTTGCCTCTGTTCATGCTAATCCACAGCAGCACAAGTAAATGGGAATGAATCAGAACACTTGTGACCAGCTGCATGGGGGTGAAGTTGGGGGTTACCCCTCCTCTACTCCCCCCGATACACACACACACACACACGTGCTTGTATTTCTGTGGGACACTCGATGTGGGTACGTTTCAAGGCTCACTTAAGAAGCATCTCAGGGTTGAATGGGCAGATACCACAGTCAGTGCCAGCAAAGCTACCTGGTTTATAGCTTTATGTTATCTGCACTCAGCTATTGGAAATCTATAGCTACATGCTGTGAGGAAAGCCAGCAACATAAGAACATAGGAATGGTCCTACTGGGTCAGGTTAAGGTTCATCTAGTCCAGTGTCCTGCTTCTGACAGTGGACGTCCAGTGAGACAAAGGCAGTATGTAGCTACCTCTTCTACTCCTCCACTTCCAACAGTTTTCAGCTCAGAGTATCTCCTGAGCTGGAAGTTTCTTGCAGTAAACTCCACGGAATTTCTTCTCTGTGCACTTTCCCAGTGCTCCCTTGTGACCTCTGCACCTTGCAGTGAGTTCCACAGGTTTTGCTCACTCATGCTCAAACTTTCCTTCTCAAACTGGATTTTGTTAGTAGCTGCCTACATTTCTGAGAATCAGAGAACAACTGATGCTATGGGAATTAACACCCTTTCACTCTTTCCTAACTGCTCATGGATAGACTTGTGCATTCTCTCTTAGTCCACTTTTTCAAGCTGAGGTGTTCTTGCATACCCAGTTCTTTGCACTGATGTACATTACCCTTACTGGCCTCTTTTTGATTTAACCATATCATCCTGAAAAGAGGCCATAACTGCAGAAATATTAAAAATGCAAGTGAGTCATAGATTTGTTCAAAGGCAGTGCTTACTTCTGTTTTATTTCTATTCCTTCTTAAAAATTCTTAACAGTTTATTTGCTGCTTTGACTGATAATGGGCACTGACCTAATTCTTTCTTGGATCTATAGTATATTCTTACCTTTGAATCACAATTGTCAGTTCAGAACCTATTTACACATATTTGAAGTCTAGAGTTTTTCCAGTGTGTGTAGCCTTTCTTTGTTCATAGGGAAATTTGCCTACCATGACATTGACCAGGCACGCAGCCTTTTCGGGTCCTCCCTGCAATTCCTGGCAGTCAGTCATTCTCCTCAATACCCTATATTTTGTAAATGCAGAGCTGTGTTTTTCCTGGATGTAGGTAGCATAGAAGATATTTGATGAAAATCTGTTGCTCTTGTCTACAACCCCTTCTTCCTAGATGTCAAATCACTCTGAACTAGGGTAGTTACAGCCTACGCTTTACAGGTGAGAAACTGCAGGATGGGATTTGCCATATTCAATTATTTATTGGGTGAGAGATCTTTCTGTGGTCAGTCAGTACCTATGCATTGCCTGGGTGTCATGTGGCATTTACATTGCAAGATTATGTATTTGTTTTAAAAGCAAGGTCTTGGGTATTTTTGAGATGAAAGTACTGTTTCAACCTTTTCTCTGATACTTATTTCTAGCACTTTCAGTCATTTTAGTTACTTGGGGATGACATCACTTGTTTAACAATAACAAATTGGAGACCATCCATGGGAGTATAACAAAAAAACATATATAACATCTATGGAAAGGAGGGGGAATTTCACCCCAAGGTGTTCAAAGTTGATTAGATCTCATTATAGAGTGCCTTTAGTGAAATGATTTGGAGCTCTGCCTTTCTCAGTCTTTCATACTCTGAAATTTTTGTGTCACAAAACCCACTAGATTTGTGTAGGGACTAATACTCCCTCTACAGAGAGTGAAGCCTTAAAGGGACATTATGTTTGAATTATCTTTCCATCCCTAGTGCAAGTTGTCAAGCACTTACATGCAGTATTGTGGCTTGCCTTGCCTCATCATCCCTTTTACAAGAATCCATAGAGGACTTCAGTTTCCAGTGTTGTCAATTTGGCACCTTTTGCTTGGTACTAAATTCACCTTAAAAAAACATGTCTACACGTTATGGGTTCTATTCATGAATGACTAACACCTCATTTGCACTTGAATTTCATTCAGGTTAAATGGAAACATTGTGCAATGCTGTGGAATTTACACAAATTTTATATCCTTGAATACAGATTGCTGGTAATGAAACTGATGCTTTGTTGTGCATATTAAAGATGCCCAGAAGCCAAAAGAGGATGGAGAATAGGAGAAAATGCGATCAGATCTGGCCTGAATGAGCAAAGTACCCTTACAGAGGAGTGGGAAAAGGAAAGAGGAAATCAAAACAATTCTGTAATGAGTAGGTGTCCCCTGCAGCTCAGCCCTGGGAGCAAGTCAGGTTGGGCTTTTGATGCTTGCTGTATCTGCTTGGACACCCGAGGTTTTCACCTATCTGGGTGGTGACATCTGTCACCAGTGTCACTAGGTGGGAATCTGCACTCATCTAAACTGAGTCTCCCACTTCTCATTTGAATTTTGTCTTCCTAGATGATTGCTGAAGCAGTTTTCCCTACCAAGCTTTCTTTGTGTCTAAGTGTTTTGGGGGGTGTCAGGGGAAGAGAATTCATGAGGATGGAATTTGGAATTTGACTCAAAACCTGTCTTTACTTTACTACGACTTTTCTGCTGAAAATATGAAGCAGGAAGGGCCATTGAATTAGCTTTCTTTTGTAAGATTTATTTTCTTTTCCCTTGACTCATATGATGCCAAGCCCAGTGGCTCACCTATCTGACATGGACCCACTTGCATGACAGGAATATGGAGACTAATAACTACACAATCCTGCTCTGAAATTTATTCAGAGTTGCAATTAGATGCATGTGATCTGGAGGAAATTACTGCAGGACATACTATGATACAGCCTTATTACAGTGCACAAAACCTTATATGGAAGCATTTGTCAACAGCCTGTAGAAGACAGAAGTCTAGTTGCTTGCAAGAATTTCTCAGGTCAGCAGTGATTCTATGCTCAAGTTACAGGACCTCTGTCTAATGGTGTTACTGAGCAAGTTAAATTTTTTAAGAAGAGGTCTGTGCAGCAGGGGCGGGGGAAGATGTTGGAAAATTCTTTTGACTTTAGCTCAATAGTGTATGATTGGTTAATGCTTAGTTTTGTACCATACAGTGTTTATTACAAACACATGAGATTTATGTGGCCTGGTGTTAACTCTCTACATCTAAGACTAATAAGTCTTGTGCCAGCTAATACTTCCTTATTTACTTATTTTAGTGATTAATATACACTAGCAGATGTCTTTAGTTTTGAGAACAAGGATTGTGTATCAGAACAAAGAATGATAAGAGAAGTACATTGTGGCCTGACCACATATTTGAGGTACTCTCAAGGAGAAAAATTCATCAGAAGATCCAGAACCATACCCAAATAAGTCCATGGAAATAATTAGCGTATCTGCATGTATTCAGGAAATGTGATGAATATGTATGAGTTTGAGGAGTATAACCTGGCCTGTTAGGCTACTGGGCATGCATGCTTTGAGGAGAATTCCCCATGCATCCAGTGCTGCTAATAAAGTAACACCAACTTTCTAACCCAGCAAATGGGTTGGAGAGTTTATTTCACAGTTTTCAATGACAATGGCACCTGCCTATGTGCCCAAATGTACTTCTGGGTAACAGCAAGCCTCAGGTACACTTTTCCTGCTAGATAGAGATTCTGGCTAAAAATTCAGAATTTTCCTGCTGATAACTGTTAAGCTTTTCCAGTGATTGTAATGATCTAAAATAACTCTTAACCCACTGGAAGGAGCTGGTGACTGCTCATTATTATTCAAACTGAACTTCCTTGCACCATGTAGAAGTTTTATCGTCTCAGAAACTAGTGCAAAGTTTGTCTTCACAGGCACAAATATAAGCTAACAAAAGAGAAATCAGGGAAATGTTTAAGAATCTTTTTACTCCCTTGAATACTTATGCCTTTTCTTCAGTCTACACTAGGTCTTTTTTCCATGATACACAATACATCCAATTTTCTCTCTTCACTGGTTAACACATGTGAGAATTGTGTGGGAAGGAAAAAAATCTGCTATTTGAATACCAAGTCACAGTAGACAAAATCTACGCTCTGAGTATCTACTCAGGGGACAGGTACTTTCTCCACCTTTCAGAGGTCAGCAATCAACGGTGTAAGTTTTAGGAGTATAAATGATTATGTATAAGAAATCTTCCTTTATCCATTATTTTTTTTTTGTTTCAATTTCCCTGCAGAAATTGATCTGGGTTGCAATTTTAATTTCAACAGGGCTGCTTGGAAAAGCAAATCTGAAAAAGAGGCTTTCATAGGCTGCATATCATTATTACAAATTCATATGAGCAAGATTGGGGTTTGGAAGTCTGGCTTCTGGCTGCAATAATACCAAAGTGAGTTGTAGCCTGTGGAGGAAACATGTCAGGCACATAATCCTGTTCTTCATTTAAAGTTTCTTTCATCAGAAATATTAAATAAATAGACTGTAAACTGTTGAAGCTACCATGCACAGCTGAGCAGCACCCTATAAGGAAAACAAGCACTGAAGAACATGAAGAACATATGAAGTCATGTATATGAAGAACATATACATGACTCCAGCAATCTCTAAAGTTGCCTTCTAAACAACACTGAGACATTTGGATCAGCTCCATTAAGAACAGAAAGCATACGAAGTATAACAGGAGAACACATCAATACATATAGTTTTCAATTCATTTTTTTTCCAAAGAGAATTTGTTTGTATTCTTGCAATCCTATCACGGTTACCAGCATGTTACTGTTTTAAAAATGATAACTTGATAAGCTGTTCAGACCTGATGGTCTTGTGCTGGGGAGTTTTAAGTTCCAGGGTACTTCCCTCTATTAAGGCAAAGAATCATAATCAAAGTCCAGTTACCAGCTTCCCCTGTTACTGTGTGTGGTGTGATTTTGCTCCATGGTGATGTAACGTTGCAATGATTTCTATCAAAGCAAGCAAACTTCAAGCTGAAACTGCAAAAAATATAGGGAAGGTCAGTGATAGGAACTGCTAACATGTTGCAGTTTCTCTGAAGCCGCAGAGAAGCCCACTATGAACACTACAAAGCTGAGAACATTTCCCTAGTCTTTGATTTCTTATTTTTGAAAGGTTGTAATGGAGCCAGCAGGTAACCTAAGACAATCAGAGAATGTTTTAGCACACAGTACTATATATCTGAATTTCTTCTATAGCTTTATACTGTCTATACATTCCTTTGCTTTGTGAAAAGACAGAGAGCTGGTGCAAATAAAACTAAGGTCTCTAGAGGATAATCATGTAAGAGAGTGATTACGATGTGCAGCAGTTATTTACCTGTCTACAATCATAGGCAGGTATTAATGACAGTGGAAAAAGCAGTCAATGACAACACTGGATGAAGTATATCAGCCTAAGTGTTAAAATACCTGACTGGAATCATTCAGTTCTTTGTCAATTAGCAGAGGTGAAAGAGAAAGACATGCTCTTTTCTTCCTTATTTTGCCATACTTTAAAAGTAAGACAAGCAAAAGTATTTTCCAGCCACCTGATCTTCTGTTCCTGATGAATTCCAGCCACCTGATGAATTCTGTTCTTGTAAAGTTACACATTTGTGCCTAAAGACCAAAATGACCCTTAGTGCTGTGGATTAAAGGACACAAGACCAAAAGCATTTTTTAAGTGCAGTTTCATGACATGGGGCTCTTACTTCCAGTCTCTGCCTTAACCGAATGGGACCAGCAAAATGTGGTGTCCCTAATACTCTAGGTAGGAAAAGGAGAGGCCTTTTGGATTGTGTGGCCTCCATCTCTTCCAGTCTACCCATGTGGACCAGTTCAGCTGTCAGGGGCAGCCTCTCTATGTCAATCCTTATCAGTCCTCTGACTATTTGAGAAGTCATGTTCCTTTTTACGTTGCCTCAGTTTCCCCCTTTTCTGTGATTTACTACTCAGTCATTCTCTTTCTAACTTCATTTTCAAGGCAATATCTCTGAAATTCCTCTCACATCATCTTCTTGGAGGTATCTGAAACTTGGTGAAGCTCCAGTTTTCCTTCTTGACTAGCTGATCCAGTTCAGAGCTATCATCTATTAGTTTTTTTCCCTCTGAAATGATTCACTTTTAAACTTCTTTCTCTCTGAATCAGCCATCAGACACTCGAGAGCCCAAGAAGTAGCAGTAAGCTGCTTTTTCTCATTCTTATACCACTATCTGTGTGGTGTAAAATCAGATAGTGAAAAGGGGTGAGGCAGTGGAGGAGACCTTCTTTATGTGCCCTAAAAATCTTTATACCAGGAAATGGTATGAGATTGTTGCACATATTTATTAATAGACACCTTAACTAACTGAGTTTATGCTAACAGTGGATTTTTTACAATGATTCTGCCATAATCAGAATATTTTGAAATGCCAATTTCACCTTTTCTTTTGCATTCAAAGGCATAAGAGAGGATTTTGTTGAACTCTAAAAAAAAACATTCTTAGGACTTGGAATTTTAATTATTGGAAACTGAGGCTGTTAAAAAATGAAATGACAGTTCTGTGTTATCTAATGGCACATTTTAGGAATAATTCCTTTTTATTCCATAAAAATCTCAATATTTACCTCTATTCAGTCTTTTAAGTGACATGATAAATTATTGAAGCTGTGTTTTTAAAATATAAGTGAGCTTTTATTCATACCTTTTATCCTCTGTGGAGTCATTTGCCTTACAGGATTCCTATTAGTGTGCCTTCTTGTATCTTCAATATACTGTTTCTACCAAGTTTCAAGCAATTGTTCCTGTCAATATTATTTCAGGGTTTGTTGGTTTCAGAGTTATCACTTGGAAACAGAGTTATCACTTGAAGAGCATTATTGGTATGTTCATTAGGAGGAATAAATGCGCTTTACATCCATATTTATAAATTAGTCTGTGATCAGCCTGTCAGTACTGTACATGTGGAACAGCATCAGAGCACTCAAATAATAATAATAGGGAAAATAGCGGTATCACCTTTATCTCTTCTAAAAATAGTGTTGCCAGAAACATTAGAAAGGCAGAGCAGGAGAAATACTGCTCGTGCTGCGGCATCACAGCTCTTAGCAGAGTGGCTTCAGAGTTCCTGGGAGAGCAGGGCAATAGCAGGGCTGGAAACATTGGGCTTAGGCTTGCAGTACTCCTGCCTAAAATTATGAGGGAAAAGAAATAGCCCAGCTCAAAATCTGGTTTAAAAAGTTTGTGTTTAAAAACCAAACAGGGCGGGTATCAGCACTGAAAGAGGTGTGAAAAGGCAGCAAAGTCAGCAGGAGCAGATGAAGAGTTTCTGAAGGAGCCAGCTAAAGCAGCCTGAGAAGTGCATTTACCAACTCTTGACAGTTCTAACTAGAGAGATTTGGAGCAGATAACAAGGAGGTATTTTTAATGTTATTGAAATATATCCCAACAGGAAGGATATGTTGGGAAAATTGGACTCTTCATGCTTCTTTGTCCCCTGCAGGGTGGTTGACATCCCAGGGATAAGGGATGCTGGTGAGCTGGGGAAAGGATGAAGGATCAGTAGCATTCCTTCCTGGTGGAAAGGCAGGCAAAAGCAGTGCCACAGCCAGTTCATGTGATGCTCTCTGTTCACACCCCAAGCAAACATCTGCTGAGCAAAGCAGAACCTTCTGGGAGCAGCATTTGCGCTGGGCAACCCATGAGCTGATTGCTAGGGTGATGGGGGGGTTTTAATCCCATCTAATAACAACTCAGCTGCCAAAGGCAAGCAAGGGGATGGGAATCTGATTCTTCTCCACCCAGCATTGTTGTGAAACTAACTGTCGACTTCCATGCTAACAGAGCCAAAACCAGCAGACCCAGTTTTAAAATGTAGTTCTAAGACACAATAGCATGTTTGGTTTTTGTTTCTTTAATAGCACAGCTAGGAAAGTTGATCCTTCGTGGAATACTTAGCTAAAATGAAAAGAACATCAATATTTTTCTTCCAAATAAATATATATTTGAATTTCATCAAACAGGGTCCTTGTAAAAATAATTACAAAAATAGATACTAGCTGAGCATGAACCAAACTACCCCTTGTTTACCTGAATTAGAAAAAGGATGATTAATGGTAATGAACGTGTTACATTACTCATTTGTCAGAAAAGATCAATAATGTTAAATACCCCAAGAATGTCACAAAGCTGCCCCCAGTGCTGTGCAAGTTTTGTGAACAATTCTAGTGGAAAACTGTCTATCGAAGGGGCCACCCCTCCACACACGCAATTCTGCCTCCTGCATCTTTCCTACCTTCTTGCTTGCTGCTGAGGAATGACCCCTGCTAACAGGGGGAAAAATAAATCTAGAAAATAAGGGTGGTAATTTTTTTGCTTTTATTTAGTTATTTTGCAATTCAGATAATTTCATGGGAGCAGGTATAGCTACAATTAAGCAAAACATGAATCCCCAGAAGGGGATTGGGGGAGGATGGGGGAACTCATCAGTGATGCCCCTGTGCACTGGAAGGAAGTGGGAGTTCGTGCTGGCAGGGCAGCCGCCCCTGCTGGCCCTGCTGCCACTTGAGAAGAGCATGACACAGCCCAGGAGGAGAGGCCAGAGCATTGCTTGTGGCAACACTCTCCCCCTGTAGCTCTTCTGTAATTATTTCACAGTTTTTATGTTTCTGTGTGATGCAATGCAAATTCCTGGAGGCAGCAGTACTTGCCATGAAGGACCAATTAGTGGCCATCTCAGGAGAACTCATGTGGTTGTATCCAGTTGTCACTGAGTCAGATCCAGAAGTGGTTTATATGATGAGCAGGGATTGCTTTTTCTATTAAGAGTCTTGCAATATTGGGAAACAGTGATATGACAGAGCCTATCTAGTAGTTTAAAACCAGAGACTCAGAATTCATGGTAATTAAACGCACTCTGACAAGTATTCTTCTGAAAAACCTTTTTAAAGTTACAATTCACACTCACTCTGTGGATTCAGGGACAGATGCCCTTCGTTTGTGTAGAGAAGTGGGATACAGACACGTATCGTCTTCCTGATTTTTCACTGATTCCTGTTCTCATCCTGAGTGAGTTAATTTAACCTTCCCTTGGCTCACTTTTCCCACCTACAAATTATGTACATTGTTGTTTAAGTACCTCAGAGAGATATTTCAAATTTTAATTAGTGTTCATAAAATGCTTTGGGTTATTTGGATCAAAGTGTGATTTATTATTCAGTAATGTATGTTACTGTGTGGTAGGTGTACACTGTGTGTGCTGTAGAGTAGGGTGGCAGCAAATACACTCATTTGTACTTTGCTATCTGTTTATATAATGTGGACTCTAAGATTCTCCGTCTTTGGTTTCATTTCCTACAAGTTTGATCAAAGGTGTTTTGATTTTTCACAGCCTTG
The DNA here is from genome assembly GCA_013400235.1 of Oriolus oriolus. NCBI lineage: Eukaryota > Metazoa > Chordata > Aves > Passeriformes > Corvidae > Oriolus > Oriolus oriolus. The sequence goes on along the minus strand of VXBT01007277.1, from coordinate 1,737,990 downwards.
CCCTTAATAGGTACTCTAGTGCATTTTTATATGAAAAAGACCTAATCATTTGAAGGGAAGGGACAACTAATAATCTGATATACTAATTGAACACCTCCATATATTTTTACTGAGCTTGTGTTCTATATGAACATGAACATATGCATATCGTATTGCTAAAGGTCATCCTAGGATGTGAGGTCCAGGTTCTAGGTTGTGATTTTAGCAGAGTATGCCAGTTAGAATCCTGTCAAAAAATGTGGCAAAAAACTCTCATCCCGTGTGCCAGGCCCCAGGAATATGGAGCCCACGGGGAACTAGGACTGTGCAGGAATGGCAAATGAACTCTTCTAATGAGATGGGCTTTAACTGATCCCTCTAAGTAAGACCCTGCAGACTGGAACAAGCCAGGGATTGTATCTATATTCTCAGAGAGATAATTTGCTAGTCAGAGTGTCTCCAGATGAGGATATGAGCTCTGAATCAATCAACTTTGTTTACATTTTTCTTAATATGAGCAGATTTCTCTGCAAGTTGTTTCAACTGCAGGTGTTCCACATGTTGGGAGTGACAGACCAAGGCAGAAAGGCTTTCTGGAGTTCACTGCAGTACAGACCCACCCTTCCAAAGGTATCCCACCAACAGCATCACTCAGGTCCATCTTATGCACTTACACCTTGATTTGTTTTCATCTCTGCCCTGTCCATTTGCAGGTTTATTTCTGGTGATAATCCTTCTGAGCCCACTCCTTCCTTACTGAACGGACAGTGAGAGAGAGCCAGGGGAGGATGATCCTATGTTTTTAGCTCTTTAAATCAAAACAAGCTGTTATAAATGTGCATGTTGTAAGGGAAGAATAGGATATCCAATTGTGGAAAATGCACAGCACAACCCCTCCTGGAGGGAACAGAAAAGGGACTGCTGAGACTGAAATCTTCAGGAGAAAAGCCCAGGGCTTAGGGAAGCTGTGCAAAACCAAGTGATAGGGGAAAGAGCACTTCTGCTTTGCATGATACTGTGGGTGGATTTGCCTTCAGTTGTGCTGAGGCATCAAACATTAAGTTCAGAAAAAGAAAAATAACATCAAACTGCCAGGGTGTAAATACAAACTCTGTATAAGATCAAGTGGAAAGATGATAATATGACAGGCACAGGAAAGCTATGGAGAGGCCAGAGAGATTTGAGGTGGTGCCGGCTGGGGCTGCAACACCATACCCCCCCCTGTACTTTAGAGTGTTGAAAGTCTGTGGCAGCATAATTATAGAAAACTAAAACTCAAAGTAACTGCTTTGGTTACGAGAAATTAGATCAACTGCACTATTTTGACAGAACTTTAACTGAATGGATGGCCCACATAGAAAAAGAAAAGAAAAAGGACAAAATTACTGGATGGTGTTGACCACAAGATGGATTGGAACTCAAACACAGTTTCTTAAAGATGAATTTTAATAACTATGAATTTATTGAAATGTATATGTCTAAATATGCAAGATGTACCCCCATGTGCTCCACAATACATTTGGAAATATCTGTCTCAACTCTGTAAAACACACCAAACTAAATGATTAACAGTGGTTTGAAACAAAGCTGACACTGGTAAATTAGAATAGTAATTCACTATGTCTTAAGACTTGAACTCAATTCTTCTACAAGGAGCTAATTCACTATATAGAGAAAAGGAAGAATCACTCAGGACAGCAGTGAGGTCTGTAATAACCTGTTTTCTCTTTCTTTCCTGTCTCCAAGGTTTCACTTTTCCATGTAACCCTAAAGAGTGGACACAAAAGACTTGTATTTGCTTGAAAGGTGAGAAATAAAATATATGTCTTGACTTTAAGTAGCTCCACACAGCACTGGTTCTTGAGTTTGATTTTCTTGCCTGTCTACATACAGCCCTCTCTCAGTTTCTCTGCTATTGTGCTCAGTGTCACTTTTGCTGAAGGAAAGTGGCTGAAATGTCACTTTAACCAAACATCTTGAGATTTTGGAGACAGGTCTAAAACTGAAAAGAGATTGATTCTCATGAGAAAATCCTGTTGTTGGACAAGGAGATGTAAATCACAGCTGGCTTACAAAACTAGTGAGAAAAAGGAATTTTTTTTGCAAAATTGGCAAAGGGGTAGGCTAGGCTCTGACAGGCTATGGCATCCAGCTTTACCAGGGCATGGGCTCCACTGCTCACCTAAATGTATGTGGGAGAAACTCTACTGCTAGTACCAATCCAAGGCTAAGGCTGTCATGTGTTTTTTCTCTCCAGCATCTTCCCAAGATGTCCTTCACATCTCTCAGTCCTCACCAGTATTATATAACAATTCTCATTATTCTTATCATGGCTTATTTTAAGCTTCTAAATACTTTTATTTCCCATTGGAGGAATTTTCCTGTGTGCAGCAAGGAAGCCATTCTGCACTACTTATAACAGGGCTAATGCTGAGCTCTGGGCACTGACGGCAAGGGCTGATCCCAGCAGTGCCGTGGTGCCTCTGTTGCCGGCCAGCAGAGCTGCCCCAGGCACCAGGCAACCTCTGCCTGCTCCGGAGGGGAGGATGGAGGCCGGTCATGGCGCAGGAGGGCAGGCGAGGTCCCAGCTCGGGTTTGCCTTGCCCATCGATGATAAGGGCGTGCCAAGGAGGAGAGGAACGGGACAGGGGCGCTTCTCGGTGGAGGCAGGGAAGGGTTTACTGGAGGACACGGTAACAGAAATCAAGGGAACCAAGAAAAAGCCGTAAAAATGAGGGTGACACGGGGTTTTATACCCCTACAACATAGGCGGGGAAAACACACATCAGCCAATGCCCCAGCTGGGGGGCATTACAAAGGGCGGGCAAAAGGGAATACAAGGAATGGGAGAAGGGGCAGATGGGGAGGGTTAACGGGGGCCAATCAACAACCAAATAGCATAGAACTTTCTAGAAGAGGAGCCAAATATAGAGGGAGAAGGGCGGAGATGGCGGTGGCCAATGACCAGGCTCAGGGCCCTTGAGATGCTGTAGCATCAAATCACTGGGCATTCTGGCTTGGCTGACCATTACCATGGTCATAGCTTACTGCAACACACCAGGACCATGTGCAGAAATGAGACTGACCCTGTGTGGCTGCCTGCCTGCCATTTCCCATGGTTTCAGTGGGTCCCAAGGAAGGCTGTCCCTGTGAATGGCATTATTGTTTTGCATTTAGGGAGCTGGGTACAAAAGTCTGGGAGAGAGTTGGGAGTACTAAAGCGGTATAGAAATCTAGTACTCAAGAGAAGAACCAGAGGGATGCATAAGACAGCTCTTCTAGAGAGTCAGGGAATATGAGGTATCAGGCAAAGTGAATCGGGGGGAGAGCAGGTGGAAATATAAGGTCACTGGTCTGGAGACCAGCTGTGGCTGCCAACAGCAGCATGTTGTCCACACAGATACTATTTCCACTTGAGCAGGAACCAGTGGTGGAGGAGACTGGATCTCTACACCCTCTCCAGGAATCAAAAAGCTGCATTCTACTGTGGCCAGCTGAGTGGTGGAGGATACCAGATATACATACCAAAGGACAGAGTGACCAGTGCTCGTACCTCCTCTTGGCCCACTCTCCAGTTTATATTATAGCTCTTTTTCTACTCCTTTCCCAATTAAAGCAGCCATTACTCTTTTTTTATCTCCTAACAATACAGACAATTTCACCTTCTGCATTTTGTATGGCTCTGTCAGTACCCTCTAGTATTTTTGATTTCAAGAGCTTTTTCTGAACCTTTTAATTCTCAAGACTAGAAATCTTATTCAGATAGTAATTCAGTCTCCTTTAAAAGTCTCTGCCTATGTATTCACTGTTGTGATCCAGGATATCTCATTCTTCCATCTCTTCCTAAATCTTCCTTTAGAGTTCATTTTTTTTTAGTTTTACTAGTAGCCATTTTCCTCAACAGGAAGTTTTAATATGCTGGAGAATAATTTGAATGTTTTTTCCTTTCATGTTCTGGGAAGTTCCTTTTTCATTTTTCCTTCAAAAGATGGTGGATAGATTTGCCATGAGATGATTCTTAGAGAATATGTGAGAGCATGCTAAGATCATCTGACACCTGTCAAACCATCCATCTTCCCCCACGTCTCATGCTAGAAATCTAAGCACAAAGGAAGGTGTCCTCTGAGATAGTGGTAATTTCCAGTAAGCAGACTTAGAGGAAAATATGGGTTTTTTCTTCTTTCAGGGCTTGCCTGAAGAACGGAAAACATGCTCTCTTTATTTTTATAACTCACTGGTAGCAGTTCCTCTCATTTACACTTACATACTCATATGTACATACAAATGCGTATATGCATATACTTATTTGCAGAAAGAAGTAACTGTAGTAAAATCTTTAATGATACTGAGCAAGCAGTCACCTGTTACTCTGCTCTGGCAGTTTCAGCTGTCGAGTGAACTTGAGTTATTGTGGTGATTTATCATTACTGCTTTAAGCCATATGCTATATTCTGCACCTATATTTTATATTTATAACTTCCTGTATTGAATACTTAAATTTTCATCATATTTTCACAGTGAAAGATTTTTTCATGTGAAAAGCAGTAACCAAAATTAGGTAATGATGATCATTGTATCATCCTTGATATCTGTTACCTTTTTTTTCAAGTGGTTGACCAAAACTGTACCCTTTCCACCTGTATTCAGAAATTTGGGCTGCAGGGGTGAATAATGTTAAGGTCAGCAATGGCTGGCAGTTTCCTAGGGATGACTTCTGTCTTAGATGTTGAAACAACCTCAGCTGAGGCTGGTGGCCTTTGCCTAAAGTCCCTGAGAAGTGGTGTTGTTGATGATGGAGCTGCTGGAGCATGTCCCCTGCCAGTAGTGCCTTGCTAGGACGTTCCTCACTTCCCTTGGCTGCTTGTTGTCACCTGATCAGGGCAGCTCCCTTCTCTCTTGGCTGCTCTGCAGGAACAGTTTCAGGAGTGGTTCTTCAAACCAGATCACCAAAATGAGCCAGGCAGAGGAGCTGGGAGGTCTGGTTGTAACCCTGCATCATTTCAGCAGTCTGGTTTCATGGGCCATGGTCTGCAGAAACAGAAAGGGCAGCACCTGAAAGGGGAGGACTGGGGATTAGCAGCCACGAGCTTTTCCCCACTGGAAGAAATGGCTTCACCACTGAAGGAAACATTAGTAAGTACAGAGAGAATAAAAATAAAGTAGGAAGGTTAGGAACTTTATTAATTAATATTAACTGATCATGGTAGTTGCCTTATCTGGGCCTCGAGGTCAGTTTAGGGCCGTGTCTAACTTTCTGCCTTGTGTTCTGCACAGAATTACCAGCTAATTTGCACTACCTACGCAGTAGTTACCATTCCTTCCCTCCCCTGGTTACAATACTTGTATCTACAGTCGTAGTTACTCAGATGGTTTAGTTTTCTTGTCCTTTCTTATTGGAGGAGTGACAGTAGAGAGGAGGAGGTAAATAGGATTTGATCTTTAAACTGAACTCTGCAATATAGGAGGTGTTACAGTGCTTGGTTGATGGTAGAGCCTGAAGTGCAGGACAACTCTTTGCCCCTGAAATGCTGCCAGCCTTCTTTACTCTGCCTTCCAAAATAAAACACAAAATAAATAAAGCTTCCAGCATCAGTAAACTTCCTGATGTTTGAACTGGCAGCTGGCCAACTCATTTGGACTGTTCTCCCCACTGGTATAAAACACCCATGCAAGGAGGAAAAAAGGGTGAGGAGGCCCCTATGATGGCATGTAAAAGAATGCCTCGCCAATTTTCATATTTGAACAATACAACAGGAAATCTTGGTCTCAGTGTTTAAAGACAAGCTTACTCACATTCCTTTGTAACTCTAATTTTTTTTTTTTTTTTTGAGCATTTATCACTTAAAACCATGCAATTGTCCATCAGAGTGGATAAAGATACAAAATCCCATTCCTCTTTGAAATTTTAGCTGGGATTCAGGAAAATAAAGTGAAAAAATATCTGTGCATAGATGCAGCAGTTTTCTGGGATTTTAGTCTCCCTCCTGGACAGCAGTGGCACATGTGTTTGGATTCTCCGGTGTATATGTTGGGGTTCCATGGCTGAATGCATGAATTGCACAAGCAGTGGACTGAGTTGCATTTTCAGCATGGTTTCTGCTCAGGCACTTATAGGTATTTATGATTTGATCTTGGAAACATTCAGATTCTGCCCCACATGTTCTAGAAATTAAAAAAAAAAAAGGCACTATGGCTGCACATAGGATATTTTCTGAATGCTGATTTTTATGCAGAGGTTGTTGATAACAGTTAACAATTAAAAAGCATTTGATATAAGTGATGAAAACATCTACCTGGGAGGTTTGCCCAGTGTCAGCTACCTTGAGACTTGAACCCAGGTTACTGTCTGTACATTTCAGTCTGTGTTTCTGGATTTACACAGGTGAAATGTTGACCTAGAAGAATATGGAACAAACCACTACAGCTTTAAACTGCAGAGGTTTATAAAAAAAAAAAAAAAAAGAAAGGCAGAAACAAAGGCAAGCAGATGGCTAAAGATGAAGGTCACATCAGATTGAGAAGTTTGTCAAAATGTGATGACATAGGTAATCTGTAAACTGTTATTGCACCTAGCTGGAGGTGCTGAAAAACATTTTGAAATTACAAAAAACACTGGAGTCACCAGCACACAGGCAGGAATGATAGCCTGGAGTGGTTCTGCTCTATGGATGAATGCCAGATGTGGAAAGCGACATATCTGGAATTAATGATATTAAACATGCTTTTCTTTTATGCTCAATAATAACTCTATTATGATTGATACAAACCGCAGACACTTTATCTAGTACAAATGGAATCGTCTGTCATTGACTATATTAAATCATCAATTTCTGCATGATGAGGATCGTTTAGGGTAACTAATCATCTGTCTCGTTCTGAAGTCTTTAAGGCTGATCAGATAACGTTTTGAATACTGCCTGAGCAACCATGACAATCTAACCCTTCCATGTAAGGATTGAGAGGGGCCCATTATGCCGTCAAAGCCTGTGGAAATATCACAGCTCTTTCTCTACATAATACCCTGCTGTAAATAAATCACTCTCCACCGCAAACTTTATTGATCACAAGCACTTCCATGCTTGTGTCTAGTGAAGTCTCTACAGAATAAAATGCTGCTTTATATTTTGTCTTGTCAAAATATTAAACGGCTCTGTCAAGCGGAGTCAGGCTAGCAGTGATGGTGTAATTCTGCTGTAGCCCTTCTCATTCCCTCTTTCTATCTCAGCTGCCAAGCTTACAAAGCAGGATTTTTTTTATAAACTTTCCAATTATAGTCTCGTAAGATTATGAAGCCTTAAGATAAAGTGTCCTAATTTAGAGTGGTAGAGTACTGGAACCACTAGACAAGAGCCTGTTAGATAAAATATTTCTCACAAGAAAAAGATAACCTGGCTTATTTATATACACAACATTAATGGGCAATAGGAGATAGCCTGGAATATCCCTATTATTTTACCAAGTGAGATAGGAGAGAAATATTTGAATTAATTCAAGCTCAAAGTGTTTATTATTCACAGACAAAAAACATCCCTCTTATTATGAGACAAATGTACCAAAGGAGGAAACTGAGAGACTCCAGGTTAGCACAATGCTTTGCATTTTCATACCCTATCGTTAGTTTGTAATTCTGTAAATAAGATAATGTATCTGTAGTGATACAGCAGCACCATCATGGTTTGAGGGGGAGGGAGGACTGCCACTGCCTCCGACTTCAGCTCACGTTGTGTTTGTCATTGGATGGTCGCACTTCAACACTGCTTAGCCACACAGAGCACTGCTCTTTTTTAACACCCTGTGAATCTCCGGGGGAAAAACCTGGGGTCTTGCAGAGCTTTGCTGAGAACAGCCAGGGCAGATTGTAAGGAGGTTTGGGGCTGTCCTTGGGAAGAAGCTGGAGCACTTTCAGGGCTGCTTGACGTTGTAATAGTATTCACTACCTCAGGACTGCAGAATCTTAAGCTCTGTCAAGCATTCCCATATGCTTCCCTCTCCTGGAAAGGCGAATAAGAGCCAAAAGTGGTGGCAAAAATTCTAACCTGTGCTGAAAATAAGGCTGAAACACAGAAACAGGGAGCTGACAGTGACTTCCTGACTTCTGGGCTTCTCAGGGACTCAGAGAAAATCTGGTCTCAAAATCACCATGTTTTATTCCTTTCCCTGTTTGATTTTCATGCAGGTAGAGTTTCTGTTCAGGGAGCATAAATGTGGAATTCACAACCAACCTTCTTTCTTTTGGTTGTCTTTTATTTTTTTTCCCTGTGACAAATCAAAATCCATAGTAGGTGAGAGAACAGCAGAGAGACCATCTGCAGAGGAAGATGGGCAATTGTGAAAAGAGGTCGAGAACAGAATAGGGAAGAAGGAGCAGCAGAGCCAGGGGTCAGCGGAAGGACAGAGGCCGTGAGTTGGAGGTGTACCCACTCATCCCACACGTAAGCTCCTTTCACTGAGGCAGCGGGGAGCGATCTCTCTGAAAAGCACCTACTGCAAGGAAGTCCTGACTCTGCTGTGCCTTACAGATATGACTCAAACAGAGATACTCAGTCTCAAAATGAATGTGGGCAGAGTGAAGTTACTGATGTGACGGACACTTGACAGTGAGGGCTCCTGAGCAGGAGAGTGCTGGCTGTCTCCATGAGTGACAGACCCACCATCAGGTTTTCTACGCTGCATATACAATCACCCCAAATAGTTTTTTTGTGTGATTATGACTAAGGAAATTTACTTTTTAAATTTTGCTAGCCAAAATGTATTCCAATGACCTAAAGCAGACATGGGCAATCTCTGAGCCAAGTAACTGCAGGAGCATTTAGAAGTCCTAAAATGGTCTGGCCATTCTCCCTTGTCCTTGCTCTTTCTTATCTACAAATTGTTCCCCTCCAAAAGGGACTTAAAGATTCCCTAACAAGACTTCAACAACTTCATCTTCTCCTTCTTTATTACCTTTAGTGTTGTCCAATTAGGGGAAAAGTGAGGAGCCTCTTACATCAGTAATGGCAATAGTTAATGACAGGAATACAGGCTGTGAAGAAACAGTTGTTTGGTCAAAACCTTCATTAAATCCCCTTGAATAATAAAAATTTGCAAAATAATTTTTTATGGAATGCTTGCAAAACACAGAAAGCTGTGAAATTCAGTGATTTCTGCATTAGTAATTATTATTGCTCTGAACTAAAGAGAAAGTGAAAGGCATCAGTAGTTGAATATTCTGTACACTCATGGTACTTTGTTATCTAAAGAAATAGTATTTTTCAGTTAGTAAACGAAACACTAGATTGCTCTTTCCCAAACTTTTTGTGTTCATGTTTCATCTACATTCTTAAGAAATTATGATTACCTGGAATACCACTGCTTGCTTTCTTTGGTTTCTTTATGCAGTTTCAACTAATTGCAGCCTACCACCAACCTTTCTTTTGAGATTGGCTTCCAAAGGAATGGACTTGAAAAAGAAGAATGGCTTGTGTTACGGAAGAAGTATAAATACACCCGTAACTAACATACAGATTTATCTGTTTGCAGATGTTCTAGCATAGTTCTAGGTCGTAGTTTAAAATGCATAGCAAAGGACCTGAAAAGAAAGGAAGAGCGTTATTCTCATTATTTAAAATGATCACTTTTATAAATACAAAAAAATCCAACAATAAGCAGCAGAGTTTGTATGAAATGCAATGGAACCTTTTCATTATGCAAATAGAGTTGATGTAATTAAGAAAATGCACTGTGACTGTCTTCAAGTTAGCACTAAGCTGCTGTGCTCAGAAACAATGGATTAAAATAAAAGAGAAAGGTATTACTCAAAAAAGGTAACTATTAGTGACAAGTCAGTCTATAATAACATCAGAGATTACTCTGGTGTCAAAGAACTGCTTTTCATGGCTGAGCAACTTCAGGATCAAACACCTGGAACAAGATAAACAGCTTCTTTACTTAAAACACACTTTCATGAAGTAGTTTGCTGTCCTTTAACTTTCATTACTTTTTCGGGCTTGGTTAGTAGGAGGAAGAAAGGAGGGAGGGGAAGGGAGAGAGAGAACAGATCCCCCAAGAGTGGTGTGGTTTGGTCAAAAGCTTCAGACCTTGAAAATCTTTGCATACTAACATCTGAAACAGGTGGTCCTGGGCTCATTTTGTGAGCATAAGTTGCTGTGTGTCGACCTTATGCTCCTGAGCCTTCTCAGATGTGTAGCCAGGAGGGATCTGTCTGACTGTGTGTGATTTTTTTATATCTTTCAGCTGAATCACAGGTCTTAATGCAAAATGCACTCAGGGACAGCACAGGGAATTGTGACACTCCCTATAGGACTTTTTCACTACAAACCAATAAATGGATTACACTGATCTGTGTAGTTTTTTCATCTGTGATTGCTAAAATGTGGATAAAGTCTTCATTTTAATATTTAATAATAATAATCTTCATTTAATCAGCAACACAAGCATAATTTATTGGAAACTGCATAGATTATTGTGAGTGGAGATTTTCTGTGCCAGTTACTAAGGGCTGAGAATAGGGCAGGCACATAAGAAAAGAAAATAAAATTCCCATCAACGGAGTGCAGAAAGCTGGAGATGTAAAGAGAGAAGGGAAGATGCAAATAGCAATGGTGGGTAAAAGCACGGGTATTGCTTCACATTTAATGACTGTCTGCGTTAAGGACCCCAGTCATCTCCTCTGGCCAATCATTAACTGCTTGGAAATGTCCTCCCATTAGCTCTTATTGTTAACAACAAGTTACTAATACATATTTAACAGTATTCATTATTTTTTTAACTGCCTCACAACAGCCTCAGTGAGAGAGCAGGAGCGAATGGAAACTGCATCCTCCAAGCTCTGAGAGCCAGAGGAGAGCGACACAGCCGAGCTCCATCTCCCCGGAGCAGCCGTGCTGCTGCCCTGCCCGTGTGTGAGCCCACAGCCCTGCACCCCGCTCAGACACGGCCAAGCCTGGGCTTTGTTAGAGCAGCCCACTTCAGTGCATATGGCCAGGCAGATGCTGCAGAAACCTGGTTTTTTGAAACACGAGCAGTGCAGATTTAAAGTGGTTTTGACCGTGTCAACTCACCTTTTTTTTTTTTTGTTTGTAACAACGGTAGATAATTATGTTGCAAGTAAATGTCCACAAAGATTTCTGAGGTTTTGTTTCTCGGGGATGGGGTTTTTTAAATTTTGTCTTCCAAACTCTGTCCTCTCAGGTGGTCTGTATCATGTTTCTGAAGACAGCTGGAATTTAGAAAAACAACTAAACTACTGGTGTGATATTAAAATGCATTATTTTAAACATCGGCAGTCATGAGTTTAAAAGTTATGATTCCTCAAAATTCTATTAACTCATTTCCAGCTGGATAAACAGAAATGCACAAAATAGACTAACTTGTAGGGAGTAAGTGGCCCTGAGCCCGAAGGCCTGCCCTAATGGTACACGTGTCTCACATTGACTCAAAAGATCCCTAGGCAAAATTTGTTATCTGAGGAAGTGAAAGTAGACAATTTATTGCAGTTAGATCCTCAAAAACAGATTCACAATTATCAAATAACAGAATCTGTTAGTTCTGCTGCCTTCAGTAAAATAACAGATCTCCATGGAAATAGGATTACAGGAGAAACCATATTAGATTAGGGTTCATCTGACTCAATTTCCTGTCTCTGACAATAGCCAGTACTCCAGAGGAGGGTGGCACAAATAGAGTATTAAAAGTACATAATTTTTTAGTCTAAATGTGTAGAATCTGACTGTAAAATCATCCTTTCTCCTGCTCCTTGCTTCTTCCTTTCAATTTCCTCTTACATATCTTTGGCCCTTAGTCTCCTGAAGTGTGATGCCCTCTGGATTTTGGGCTTAACTGGGAAAATTGTTGAATATTTGAACTATCTCTGAGTCATATGACACTGTTAAATGGTGTCTGGAGTACAAAAACTTGGCACAGTGCATTTTTTCAGGCTTGAGCTTTGTCTCCTTGCTTGTGGTGCTGTTAGGGCTACAATACATGTAGTATTACTATTTTGGATCTGTAGACTAGTAACTCATAAAATCTCACCAAAAATTCCTCTACATTTAAAGAGTCAATATTCTTACACTGAACTAAATCCAGGACAGGTAAATAATGCTGAACATATCTCCTGAACACAGCATCTAGGGCTAGCTACCTGATAACCCATATCTCAAAACTTCCCTCAAAGTCCCTTTTATACCTGGGCCCTGTTGTTTGGTTGTGACTGATGGTTGTAAACTAATCAGTGTGAGGTGCCAGTGAGGAGGTCAGAAATCTGCTACAGATATTGTTTGTACAGCCAAGATCTGCTTGCCCCAAATTTGGACCACGAGTTATGCTGGAAACCAAAACCCCCATTGTTCCCACAGCTCCTGGCATACCTCCTCCCCAAGGAATAAAAGGTATATTTGTGGTTTTTACCATGATTATTTTTCTTCAGTGGAAAAAACAAGCGAAGCAGACTGTGGCTTGGTGGATGTGTAGGTACTTAAGATACACAAAAATGTTCTCACTTTTGGGCACTCTTTGAGACCCTTTTCTTTGGGGTATTTTGGGTTTTACAGGCTGGGTGCAGAAGGATTTTTTTTATTGCGGGCTGCCGTAGCAAGCATTTGACCCAAAGCATATGGAAGAACTGCCCCTGTGTTTGCATTGAGACCTCATTGATCAGTAGTTTAACAAAGAACAAAGAGACCATGGTGCACACACTGGGAGCTGTAGTACCACTTGCCCGAGCAGCACACTGGTTAATTGTACGCAGCAGGACATCTTATGTGCTGCCAAAAGATGTTGGAGTGGCTATGAAATAGTAACTTGAAGGGTTAGTAACAAATCAGTATTACCTTCTGGGCTTAGGCTGAAGAGAAAGGGCAGCTCCTTATGGATTTTGTTTTGTTCTCCCTAAATAAAACCGCTAGATCCAATAGGGTAATGTTTTGTCTTACCAATGCATCTGTTTCTTTCTTGGTAAATAATATTTTAATTCCATGTGTAGCTAATGTTTTAAAGATAAGTCATTAAAGAAACAAATTTTAATTCTAGATTTCCACAGACTTATTAGGATTATAATGAATTAAAACATAATGAAAAATAGCCCGATTAAGGTTATTAAGAGGTTATATCATCTTTAAGCCATACCTCTGTTGAAAAAGGCTCATGAAAGGAGGAGTGCCTGTCAGCTGAGACGTCTGAAATTTGATTAAAAGCATGAAAAAAAGTGCAAATACTTTCCCACCTGAAAGGATAAGACAAAGATTTACTGTCACTGAATGTGCCAAAAAGTCCTTGTCTTCTGTGCCAGTTAGTCTTGAGAATGTCCAATTCGTTTTTCATGTCCGGCTACGAATGAAATTGGGAGAAATTACTGTGATTTCTTCAGCTGTTTGAATATTAGCAAATGTTTGGAATGAAAGCTATTAACACATCAGAAATTAGAGGCTTTTAAATTGGAAAACAGGAAGCTGGGTATTGTCTGATAGATTTTTCCAGGATCCTTGTATTGTGCAATGGGAAATTAGTGAAAATCCACTAAAAGAGCCATCCTGCTGCACATGCAGAAAGCCAGAATTCCTTCTCAAGCCTCATAATATCTCATCCATTTATTAGAGCTCACCAAATAAACTAACAGTTACATCAGTCCTGCAGCAGTTTTCAGGAGGCCACAGCTCCCTGAACCTGAAACTTTGACTGCTGACAACAAGTTGCTTGAAGCAGAAATGTTATTGAGAAGCCACCTTCCCTGTAGCATCCCTGCTCCTGCTGCCACCTCCAGCTTGGTGCCTCCATCTGCCTGGCTGTACCGTGGGGCAGCAGTGCCAGCAGGCTCTGTCCACGAGGTCCAGGATGCTGCTGAGCTTCTCATCAAACACCCTGTGCTGCAGGGACTCTTTCCTCCAAGCACTGCAGACAGCCCTGACTGTGAGTTTGACAGGCGTGCACTTGCCTACGTTTATAATGAAGATGCTATTGGCAGACCCTCCACAGGCTGGGTAAGGTGATTTCTTTAGCCAGAGGTTTACACGATTTTGCAGGAAAGCCTTCTCAGCTTTTTCAGCATGTTTTTTAGATGATGCCACAATGCAGCCATTGCCAATATTCAGCTTCGGGAAAGGTTCCTGAAATATTTTTAGCCTCGGATTCTTCTCTCTGCACTTAAAAATATCCTTGATAAAGTACTAGATATTTACTGGACCCCATACACTGCCAAATCTCCCTTTCTCTGTTTACATTTCCTTATCTAATTTTGTATTTCCTATTGTAGGCCACCAATTGCATGAGTTGCATGTTGTGAGATACAGATACAATGCATTCCCTCGAGGGACTGAGTACAAAAGTAAGTTGCTTACTTTGTAAACTCCGTTTTTGAACTACTTTCTTCTGTGAATAATCACTTTTGTAGTAGCTCCCTCTTTCCCTTTGTAGCTGTGCCTGATAATGTTTACTGAAGCTGAAATGCAAACACAGTATTCATACCTCTTCCTTAAGTCTTCATGCATCCATCCTAGTATCCTAGCACTTAGCTGGACTAGAATATCAGACTGTGTTTCGAAGTATTTTTAATGCTTATTTTGCAGTGTACTTCCAGAAAAGCTAACTACCTTTTACTCACATTAATGTAAGATGTGGAGGCAGGAGACAGAGAAGCTGCCATAGCAGAAGAGCTGACCAGTTATTGTGACTTAAAAGCAATATTTTTTACCTTATACCCTGTAGGTAAATCATTCATAGTTGTGCTTGGCCAGTTGTGCAACATCTTATCTGAAGGAGAAAAATTACCTTGTGACTCCCACAGAGTATCATTTTCTGCCCTAATGCATGAGAAAGCTCAACTGCTATTTGCTTAAAGAAATAATTTTTTTCTTTCAATCTTCTCCTTTACTCAATTGGAATTAAGTATTTTCTTGAGTCCCCAGCAGTTGAAGGGTGCACATTTACCTGGCCTTGGATCTGGCACTGTCAGTGCATTCTGTGTAATTGCAGTGCTTTATCTTGTTTATGAAAATATTGTTTGCTCTTATCTACCAAGGGTGGCATCCAGGAATGCTACTTTTATGCTTTAAACACCAAAAAGACTTAGAAATGCTAAAGATGAGAGTACGCTTTATTGTAAGCACGACAGTAGCAAGTTAAAAAACTTCTTCATCTTTAGCCCTCAATAGTGGCATGCTGCTCTAGCTATAGGAAAGGCTGTGCAAGGGTAGGGAGCCGTGATGTTCCAGCTGTGCTCCTGTAACTCGGGTATTTGCAGCTGAGATAACTAGTCCTCTCAGCTATTCTGCGCTGCAGGAAAAACAGTCAGGATAGCTGCGGTCTAGGCACCATGACTGACTGCCGTGGACTGATCACATAACATCTTTTTTTTAGCAGCATTATTCACATGAATTACTAACTTCAGCCATGAAGCCATGCAGTAGATTGCAGAACTCTGTTATCTCACATAATAAATTAGGTTTAGTAAACCAAGCCTTAAAATAACTGTCTCATTTGAAACTCAGTCTTAGGTTTTCAGGTCATATTTTTTTACAAATTAACCTGAAAACACTTCTGGCATGAGTAATGTTGAGAATGATGTACATTTCCCTTGCTATGGGCTAAATCTTCCATCCTGCCAACTGTGCCTGTGAGGGATGTGTGTGCAGACATAAAGGAGAAATGCCTTGCACCCACAGCTCCCGGCCTGGTATCTGTGTGCACTGCAAAGGCTTGGTGCTGGGAGAGGGGGCACATGCCCTCGTGGAGCATCCCAGCGTTTTTGTCTCTTCATCTCCCCTCTGGTGGGTGCAGGGTTGTAGTAGTACAAGGGTGTAGATACAGATGCTTCCATCATCCTCAACATCTTTGAAGTGGTGCAAATCTGGAGTATAACTAAGCTGTCTTTTTTTTCTTCCAGCTGATGGTTTTGCTCTGAATGCATCAGTCCAGAGAAATCTGTAGAGGAGAATGAAGGCGGGGACTTGTGCACATCTGGATCTGCTGTCTCCAAGAGGCCTTTGGGTCCACAGAACCAGAACAGCACATTCACGGTAAGTCCTGGATAACAGAGTTTTGCTTTACAAAAGAAACAAACACAAAGCATTTTAGATAGTGTTAGACACTGAGTGACATTAAAAAGATCTCCACCCGCAGTCTAGTTAAAACATAGTGTCATACCATTATGCTTGTTAAGAATATTTAAAAGCCTGAAGGACTCAGCACTTCTGCTTCCTCACATGGTAAAGCACTCAGAAGAAAAATGGCGAAATGTTTTGTTTAGTATGAGGCCAAAACTCCTTAATTCTAATGTCAAAGGACCAGAAACCCACTTCAGTGAAAGAGTTGTTCATTTTGTTGTACTGCTTGTGCAGAATATATTTGCTCAGGCTACCAAAAAGGTGGTCCCTTTGGGTTTTGGTTTGCATTTTATTAAGACCGGAATCAAGACCATTAACTTACTTTTTTCAGGCCAGCAAGGACAACTGCGTTCATAATTGTACTGGTGGATAAAATATATGAGACTTGGAGCAGTGTTTAAGAAAAAAGTGTTTGAGGTGATGTCCCATTAAATGCAGCCATTGTTGGTAAAATTGCAAATGCAGAATCTGATTTTGTTTGCTGTAGGAATGTTTCTAGAAAAGTCAACTCAGTATGTCTCTTTCTAACCTAAAATTAGGACTGGAATGATAATATGGTGATTTTCCTGTTATATAATAGTGACATAACAGTGTGACAGAAAGTGACATAGACACATAAAGAAAGCCCATTTTTTCCTAATCTACCAGAATGTGTTATGTCAACAACAAAAAAAAATTAACTAAATTTCTGAAATCTCCTTGCAAAATGCTGCCAGGATATAGCTACAGGAGAAAGACACAAGAAGGGATCAGAAGCTGTTTAAGTAAAGGAGAATAATGAAAAGAAAAAGCATTATGAACCCTTAGAGTGTTAATGTATGCATGTATATACATGTGGGTGGATTTTCAGATTTCATGGCACAAATTGGTTTATTTTTGTGAAAAAAATTTTGTGAAAATGCATGTGATACTTATAAGCAAAAAAAAGATAGTAAGAAAACTCAGTATTTGAGAAAATTCAAGATCAGAAAAAGAGTAAGGAAACTGGTAAAATTTAACAAATTTAGCTGAATGGTCACGATAATGGTTCAATGTTGACAAATGTAACATAAGAAGGAATAATTTGAGCCATCCAAATACATCATTATTGTCACTCAGGAGGAGACCTGTGCCTTCTACTGGATGGTTCAATGAAAGTCTCTGCTCTGTGTTGAGTAAGGGTCAAAGAAGCAAGCAAACTGTTTGGATACAAAAGGACTGGGAGAGAAATAATGCCCAAAATCTTATAATGTCATTAAATAAATCAGTGGTATGCCCTGACCTGGAGTACTATATTCAGCTGTGGTTATCCTGCCTTGAAGAGAACGTATCATAAATAGATGAAGTATAGAGATGGGCAGTGTAATTGATAAGAAGCATGAAATCCCTTCATTTCAAGACAAATTTAAAAGTTTAATATTTTTTTTAATGAAAGTGAAGATGACCTCGATGGGCCACTAGCAATAATGGGTACACTGTATACAGAAGAGGTTATTTATTTAGTAAGACAACAAGTCAAGAAGTGCAATGAAGTTAGTAATTATTGCAATACATAATTTTTCTCTGGAACTTAGTGGAACTTGGTGGCCAAGACTTCAGCTGAATGCAGACTTCAGTCAGATATATATTTAAAGAGACATATCACCTGTGCTGCAGTCCACAGGATATAAGAGTTTTTTTCAGTTACAGACTACCCCAAGGGCGAACATTAACCAAATTGTAAAGGGAGTTAAGAAGAAACCTTTCCTATGGGCAGGTTATTTCATAAATGCTTACTGCACGGTTTCTGACACCTCTCCCTGGAACACATTTAGTACAGGCCACTGTCAGAGACCATGTATGAGGAGATGGACCACTGCTCTGATCCAGTGTGTCAATTCCTATGTTGAATCAATGATACAGAGATGAAAGGTTCGATATCCTATTATCAGTCTCTTGAACCATCAAATTCTCCTCCTCTTCCCCATTCAGCTATTGATTAAATTAAATGCAGTAAGGTAAATGGGGACAGGAAAGAAATTCCTTATCTTAGCAGAGCTCTTTGTCTATGTGCTTTAGTCTGCATTATAAGGAGATGGTAACCCCAAACTACTGAGCAATCTGTATACTAGATTTTTTCACAGCAGCCTTTCCACACAAGGATCCCACTATTTGGTTATTATTTTTAAGCACATTTAAATTTTTATTATTTTTAGATATATAAGTATGCGATTTCTGCTCATTACATGCTGCAGTTCTGGAGCAAAAAAGAGGTACAAAGAGTCTGTGAAGGACAACCCCCCACCATTCATCTGTATACTTGTGCCATGCTGACTGCTGTATGTTTTGGAAAGATTCTCTGTAGATTCACCAATCTAAAGAAATAATGAGCTTAAAGCAGTGGAACCTCTGAAAACAGTTGGCAGTTAGATAATGATGGATATGCTACAGAATCCTGAGATCTTGGTGGTGGAGGATGAATGATGCATATAATGAAAAGAAGGCTGAAGCTGATCACCTTCCCTGTTAGTATAAACACGTAAAATGCAATTCACTGTGATGATGGTGGTGGT
Organism: Oriolus oriolus; assembly: GCA_013400235.1. Classification (NCBI taxonomy): domain Eukaryota; kingdom Metazoa; phylum Chordata; class Aves; order Passeriformes; family Corvidae; genus Oriolus; species Oriolus oriolus. Next base: position 1,719,383 of record VXBT01007277.1, on the reverse strand, counting down.
GCATTGCATAATAAATTATGTGTCTGGATCATAAAGGCAATATTTCATGATAGAAAAGTTTAATAGAAAATGTATGTAAATGAGCGTAACTTGCCAAATGATGCTTTTTGAGTCGAGTGTAAGAGGAGAAAATAATTTCTTCTCCAGCACATTTGCAAGTTGAGCTGAAAAATGCCTGTGAGTTCCACTTTCCAATTTCACTCACATTTTCAGACATAGAGGGATAATAGATTAGTTAAGAGCTGTGCTTTATTGCTGTAAAACTGCTCAACATTGTGCAAAATTTTGGAAGAGCTATGAGTGAAAGTTAGTGGTGAGGAAAACATGGTGGAAATTGCTGATTAATAGAGGAGCAGGACCCAGCCAAATCCTGCTCCAAAATTTCCGGGGCTTTGCATGGGCTCAAAATTAACCTGGGGGGCTATAAATGAAGATTGTCTTAGCAGAGAAGATTTAATAAGCAGAGATCTCCAGTGGGGGAAAAAACCCCAGCCAGATAAATAAACAAAGTTCTGGACAGTAACAGACTGGTGAGAGTCAGGAATGCTCTTGAGTTTCCCACAGCCCACAGAGGTGTTGCATGAGAGGTGCAGCCAGGCTCTAACAACGCTCTCAGGCACGTGGTGGGACTCTTAGGGTTATCCTGTGCAGGACCAGGAGCAGGACCTCGATAATCCTTGTTGGGTCTCTTCCAGCTCATGGTAGGACTCTTAAGGACCTTCTCTTCTTAAGATGAATATGAGAGTTTTGAGACATGTTCTTCAGACAGGAATGTCTTTGTTTTCCTAGGTTTAACTACTAATAAAAGAGGGAGTGGGATATTTTGGTGAGAGTACAGGTTTGAGTTGGGGTTTTTTTTCCATGGTGTTGGCCACCAGCACCAGTGAATTTGTAGGGTTTTGGTTTTTTAAATAATTTGAGTGAAATATACTTTATTTTATATATATATACAAAAAACCCCTTGTCTGTGAGGCAGTTTTAACTAAAAATTATTTTAATATTCCAACAAAAAATTCTGATTTACTATAGAAAAGTAAAATTCAATGAAATTTTCTAAAGTAAATTCTAAGTAAAATTTACACATCATAGGCAGCCGAAATACTGATTAAAAGCACCAAACTGACATTTTGAAACATAGCAGCTTAAATCATTGTTTTGTTTTGACATTTTGATGCAAAATGTAGATATTTTTGTGTGACATTTCCAAAGCAAGTTGGGATTTTTTTGGTAACTGTCCTGTGGAAATGTTTTATGATTCAACAAGCAAATGTCAAACTTTTAGAATTCCCATGCAACATAAATTCCATTGGCTGATCAGCTCTTATTAATGCCCTTTGAAGAAGAGTTGAGCCTATCAACCTAATAGAAATCTGTATTTCCGCACAAAAACTTTCAGTTCAAATTTGAATTCTAGCAGTCTCACATAACTATCCTTTTTGGCAAATTCTGTTGAGAAACAGTGGGTGTAATATTTTGTCACTTAGAGATTTTTTTGAGGTAACAGCAAATCAGAGGGAAAAAGCATAAAAATCATATTTCAAGAGGAAATTATTGCATTAGCTGAAACTGGAAGTAATTGTCTTTGTTTAGTCAAATGCTCTATTGCCCCCACCTAGACACAAGGTAAATAAATAATCACAAAGGGATTTTGTCTTTGTCTCAGCGATGCATCGTTCATTTCTGGCTAGTGGGTAGGTGTCCCAGACGTGGAAGGTGTCTAAGACTCTCTTGGCTGATGCCAGTCTTGTTACTGAATGCCAAAGCTGATGCACTGGTTTTCCAGAAATGCACATAGGTCATATTAAACAGCTATGAACAGCAGGAAAAGCAGTCCATTTTTGCAGAAAGGATGGGTTGCCCATCTGTAAATCTTCCTAGGTAGATTGGGGTAGTAAAGCAACCTATACCTTTAAGGATGTGAACAGAGCAGAACATGCTGCTTAATACTGGGATCTCCCAGGGTGGGGTCAGGAGTTAGAATTTGGTTCTAGTAATGACAAGGACCCATGAGAAACTGGACTCTGAATCCTCAGCCATTAGCAATTGCTGACCTGAGAAGGAATTTGATTGTCTAAACTGGATCACGATGACACAGATTTCTGGGTTTCATTCATTTCCTCTGTACAGTTACCCAAATTCACATAAATGAATGGAAAAATAAAAAAAAGTCTTAGTATGAATGTTTATTTGTCAAAGAGAAGCAGAAATAATCCATTCTCTCTTGTTTTATTTTCAGATATTCTCACCAAAGCTTGAATTCTCTTTTTTTTTTTTGTATCTAGATCAACAATACGTTTATTAATAAAAAAAAAGATAAGAACCAACATGAGACAACAACAACTCTACTAGAAATCCCTTAGTAACATGAAAAGCAGTTCAGCTGTGCTCTGCTGAAATGGTTAATAGGAAAAGGAAAAAAAGAAAATTAGACCCTTTATTCTAGAGAGCATGCATTTATGCAAAGAGGATGTTTAGCTGGGGGTGAAGAGATGAGAACTTGGCTAGTTATGAACTTGTAGAATAATCATGGGAAAAATGATGAAGTGTTCATAGTGGTATAGTAATGACATACATAAAGCAAATGTGTTATGATTAGACCAAATTGCAAAGAGAAATGAGTAAATGTTGAGAACAATGCCGTGTTCAATGTGTAAACAACACATCTCTCTCCTCAGCTGGGGTTGTTATAAGCAAGCAAGAGTTAAAAATACAAGAGCAATTTTTAGAGGCAACCTCATGACTGGCAATCAGTGCTAATAAGATTCTTTTCCTCTTGCAAGATTCACAGAAAGCCCTCAATCCATGCCGAGCACATTCAAAGGCAAGGGACTAAGCGCTCCCCTTACAGGTTCATTATCATTCGCAGGTTATCCCAAGCCAAGTGAATCAGGAAAGCAAATGAATTAGTGAGAATTAAGGAGCCTCTGTGGTCTGAACCCTCTCCAAATCTCAGCTAAGATGAAAGGTAGACGCTGATGTCTTGTGTCCCAGGGTTTTCAGAATTGGAGCCCCAGTGCCGAGGCGCTTCCTCCAGAGCCTTGCAGAAATGTGCAGGCAGTTAATGTTGCCTAACGTCTCCTGACCGTGGGTTCAGCCATGTGGGAAAAGTTTTACGAGGCTGCAAAAACCAAACCCCCTTTCACTCACAATTAATTACAGGAGAGTTGTTATAGCACCTCGCTGTCAATGAGTCCAGTGAAAGCGCACTTTCCTCTCATCTCGCTCAGTAATAATCAAAGGTACTCAGGTAATGTCTTAGTGCATAATAATATCAAATGGGGTAGTTAAAAGGCAGCTCTAAAGCACATGGAACCACTAACACTGCTGTTTCATTGGAAGCAACACCTTAAATGATAGGATTTGTACCTGACAAGAATTGGGATTTCCAGTGTTTGCCTTCCCTATTTTCATCTGTCTGAAAAGATGCAGCACCTGAAAATCTTTTAATCATATACTTGGTTTTAGTTATACAATGATATTCTGAGGGAATCTATGGCCTTAAAGTACAACGGGTTGGAAAGATTTGAAAGGAAAGCAGTTTGTTTTCATTAAATACTTGTTACTGCTAATTATATTTGATCATTATAAATAATACAGTTTAATTAAAGAAGCACATCAGCTAGAAAAAAAATTTGTTTTCCAAAGGATAACAGTGTATCTTTGCACTTGCAAGTAGGGGGTGGAAATACCAAGTGAAAAATGTGCAGATATATTTGTTTGTGGGTCTGTGTGTGTTTGCATACGTGTATAAACAAAACAGTATTGGTTTTGGGAGACTAGAGGTTTGGTAGAAAAAAGAAATCTATTCAAAATAATTTTTCCAATTCTGATAATGAAATTATACTTAAAGAGCTATATTGTATCACAGCAGATGATATCTTTATGTGTGTTTCAAATTATTTAACATAAGTAATTCTCTGCAATAAAATAATATTTGGCAAATGACATTAACCAGTGTTTTCACAGCCTAGGTTTTTATCAATGTTCTCATCAGATATATTTCTCTGCCATGATTTTTAATGTCATCTATTTCATGAATGTGAAGAGTTCAGTATGAAATTACATGTTTGTCATAATAAATATATGGGTTGAATTTTATTTTTTTTGCAAATGATATTTTTTCAAGGTTAGTTTCAAGGAAATTAATAGAAAATGAAGGCTAATAACTCTGCATGTAACTGAAGTCTTGAATTCATGTACCAATGTACATAATTGTTCCTTTAAACAATCATGTTGGAAAATTTTCTAGTTTTTACTTCCCCTCTTCATATAATTCCTGACTCATGACCTCCTATCTACCAGTCAAGCTTGATGTGCGTGACTGTATCTCATTTATAATAATCATGATCTTTACAGAGAGATCGATTAAAATATTATGGTTCTTTTAAAATCAGAATGCATATCAAACGAAGCCTCACTTATAAAATAGAGAAAAAGCCCAGGCTTTTGCAGTCTCTTCAGTGTGAATAAGATGTTATAAAAATCTCTTAATATTCAAAGACAGTTAATCATGAAAGAAGCAAATATGTTAATACGGTTTTATCACAATTGAAAATGCTGTTAGTGGTTCTATGGATTACACTGTTCTGTACACACTACATTTAACACAGTTAACAAAATTAGTCCCTCCCTGTCCTGAAATATTTGGGTTTTCCTTAAAATCAGCCCCTCTAAAATAATATATATCTTAAATAAAAAGAGAATATAATTTAAAGAATTGTTTTCTTTTTGGTATGCACTCTAGTTCATATAAAAAGTATTTTAGAAACTACAGACTATTTTAATCCCGTCCTTTTTTTAACATAAAATTGCTGAATGGAAAAAAACCCCAACATTATTTAAACTGAGGTTGAAAATATCTAGAGGCTTCAACAGTAGACAATTTCCTTTCCTTGTACTTATAATTAACTCTTTTTTTTTGTGTTGGGGGGTGGGGGGAGGAAGGAGCAGGAGGACGGTGTTAGTAATCTGGCCATTATACTGCTTGCAAAGAAAATGCTCTAAGACTTGAAGAAAAGATAAAGGTGAACTGCAGGATAGTGTTAAAATTCAACAAATCTCATTCTTAATTCTTTAACACTGCAATGTTGTTCATTTCCTAGTATCATTTTTGCTTTCACGAAGGCTTGTGCATTGGTACATGGAATTTGTACATTTTTCTTTTTTTTTAAATTAGATGAAAGAAACACTTCAAATTATATAATTCTACCCACTCTCTTCCTAACCTCTGTATCACGAGAGGATTTTATTAATTGAATTTTTTAATACTGCTCTTGTTTTTAATCAGTTTCCTCTAGGTTAGCTTATGTATCGCTTTTAGTAAATTCTATTTATGTTATCCAGAGAATTAAAGATAGCAGATGCAGGTAAAATCCTTTTGAAAAAGGCTTGAGCATAGGACAGAAGAAGAAAAACCCCAAACCAAAACAAAAAACAATTAGAACAATCTCCCAGCCAGTATCAGCCTAGAAAGAAGCGAAGCACACACAATACCCTCAAGTGCGTGCGTGTGTGTGTGGGAAGAGCTTCATAATACCAATATTATTTAAAATGGTGTGGATCTGCGGCAGCCTGCAGCAACAGCAGCTTCAGCCAGTGCTGCGCCAGCGAGGCAGCGGGCCCTGCCCTTGTGCTGGCCACAAATGACCAGTGAAATCCCAGAGGCACTCTTGAATTTCTGCATTCTCATTTCATCAGCTGCGAAATATCTGTCACTCACGTCCCACACTGGGCAAAGTGACACCTGCCAGTCTCAAGAACAAGGACAAATTAATGTTCCTCCACCAACTGTGTCTCAGAAATGAGTGGCGAGCGGCAGCGCGAGCAATCAACAGCTCGAGTACATTGTTAAAGTTTGCAATGCATTGCTGGGGGTTCCTTTCAGACAAGGTAATTTGCAGCAGCTGTTGTCGGTTTGTGCTGTTATTGAACATGTGTTCTGCTGATTTCCCTCCTGATGAATCTTTTAAAAATATTTGCAAAATACGTGCAAAATTGCATTGCTGAGGTTTCGTGAAGCTGCAAAACAAGGTGGCTGGTTTTAAACAATGCTTGGGAGAGACAGTGCAGCAGCTGCCAGACAAACGTGTAAGCCAGGCACTCACCTTATCCACTCCATCTTCCTAGAAATCACTCAGAAATATTTTGGATACTAGGTATAAAATCTTCAAAAAAACCAAAACAACAAAAAACATTTCTGATGTCTGTCATCATGTCACATCATGTTATGCGATATTATATCTGCTTGTGATGAGATGCAACGTGACAGGATGTAATGCAATGTAACATATAAAAAAATGTAAATAATCCACTTTTGGGGATTAGATATCTGCTGTCAATTCCTATAGCGGGAACCTGAACTGAATTTATTGAGGCGGATGGGAGCTCAGCGAACACCAAACTGTGCAGTGGTGTTTGCAAACCAGCACACATCACAGCTCGCTGCCTCTCCCAATTACTTTTGGATAGTTTGGTTCTTATATGACTGTATTACAATGTTAAGTTCTTGTGGTGAACAGTCTTGTGACTCAATAATTTCGTTAATTATCACTGCCTACAGCAGTCACTCTGATGATGACTCGCCATGAGTAGCTGTTTGTACATTTTAAAAATACTTGCTGGAAATAGCTGTAGTGATTTTCATAGTGAAACACACAGGGTGAACAGAAAATTGTGTAGTACCTATGACATAACTGGGGGGAAAAAAGAGTGCTTTGGGCCAAATAAGAGACTGTTCAGGACAGTGTAGCCTCCTGAGGTCTACCTGAGGCTGGAGACCTTCCTTTCTTTGGTGGCACAGTTGTATTTCTCTGTAAGTTAATGATCAAAACCACCTACATTTTAGGATTGGACAGGCTCCACACCCTTGTATCACAATGGCAGTTCACCAGTGCTTTCTGCCAGTTCTGGAGGAGTGGGCTTGGGCACAGAGCAGGGCTCTGAGCGGGCTGTGCCCATGGGTGCCTCAGGAGCCAGAGGGCTGTGCCATGGAGAGTGGGCATTTGAAATGTCGGTGAATGCAGCCTGAATGCTCTGGGGTATTCTGTAACAGTGGGGAGGTGGCTTTTGAAGTATCACATGGGTTACTGATGACTTGGGGAAATTAAAAGATCTAGATTTGCCTTCACATAGCCAAGGGTAGGGAAAAGGGCTTATCACCAGCAGTGGGAGGAATGCAGAGGCGAGCACCCCAGTCCCTTGGCCTTCTCCCAGCACTGCCCGGGTCTCCCTTTGCTTCTGCCCCTGCCTTCCTTACTGACTCACTGTGGCAGCTGATTCCAGCCCAGAATTCACCTATTTGTGTGTCCAGCGCCTGGAAAAAAAATCCAATCCATTGTATTTCACCAGTAATTAAGTGCTAATTGATGTTTTAGAACTTGCTTTTAATTTTCTTACAACAGAAGACAAAATGCCACATTGTCTGAAGCTTTGACTGCACCACAGGCACTCTGCAAAAATATTTCATTACAGCTACAAGGGTTTCACCTCCACTACATTTGGCTGTGTTGGGAGCTCGAGCACAGGTGAGTGGACAGCATTTTAAGTACTATGTTTATTCAATGTTCTCTAAGCAGCTTTAGGTAATACGATATTTACAAAGCCCCATTTTCTGTATCCTCGAAGGTTGCCCACCTTGGTAGCACTGATGCCATTGAACTGGTGTTAGCAGCAGTGAGGGGTGGTTGTAAATTTTGCCTCATGTAGACAAGGCTTACAAGGTAAGCCGGCAGACCCCCAGCTGCAACCGCGTGCCTGGGAATGGAACCTTTTATTTGCTGTCATAGTGATGACTTTTAATTGTCCCAATAAACAAGCTTTTAAAAAGCTTCTAAAATGTTCTCTAATAACACACTTTGGTCTTTAGCCATAGAAATGCAGAAATAATTAGGAGTGCCATTGTGTACAGTGCCTTCTGGACTGGGCTGAAGGTGAAGGAGAAAGTATCATGCTATCCTTGTCAGCTGCAAGGGTAATTACTGCTGGCTGAAATTACTCAACATTTGTTTATAAGCTCCCCAGAGCATGCTGTAAATAGATTGTCTGTTATAGTCCAATCACATTAAAACGCTGCTCCTTGCAAACTGCTACCTCCTGTTTTCTGTAAGCTAGACAGAGAAAGCCTGCTGCTCACTTATTGAGCACCAAGCACTGAAGAGCTATGTTTAATGTGATTGTTTTCATTAGCTCTTCTCCGTCTGATATTACATTTATAGTTTGCTGGGCTTCAAGACTGGCGTGTTGCATTGCTTTCATTTGCTATAGTAAGAGTGAATAGCTTTATTTCTGGAGGCTGTATGCAACAGTTGATGGGAATTGTGGAATAGCAAAAGCATGGGAATATCTACAGACAACTTCTTCTCCTCTTGGGCAATGGGGTTTTTCTATTTGCCTTCTAAATGCTCCTGCACCAGTTCCAGCAATGGTTGCGTTGCCTAAATTGTCCTTTGAAGGATGAGAAGTATTTTCATAAAAGGTTAGAAAGAATGTATTTTCCTTAGCACTGAATTTCACACCACAGCATTGTCCTGTCCATTATGACCTGAGTTGTATGAAATAGTGATGCAGCCACAGCCTGTCTGTTTGATTTGCTCTCAGCGTGATTTACCACATCATATCACAGCAGCTCAGGTATTTCCAATAAATATGGGGACAAATTCATCGCTGACATATGCAGAGAGAATTCCAGTGCTGTCGATAGAGTTGCATTTGCTCCCATCAAGGTGAGTCCGGCCACAAAACTGAAGATTTAGGGGAAAGAAATAGAATTTTGCAAAAAAACCCCTAAACCCCAAAACAAAACAACCCAACACATAAAAACAAAATCCAAACACCTTTCATCTCCATATATTATAAAAAATATAAAAAATAAAGGCAGTACATATCCAATACTGAGTATCAGAGGCAGAAATTTGAAAACCCTGTTTCATGAGTAATTCATGAGAACACACACAAAGGGTATTTCAACAGCACTCATTTTTATTTACCACTGATTATTCCCCCAAATCAGTACTGATTATATATAGAGCAAAGTGTGGACTCATGTCACATTTATTTGAAAAGGTTAGTATCAACAAGCTGCCTTGCATATCTCCATAGCTGGAAAAAAAGTCTAGACATTACTGAATTTAACCTGATTTTCTTAAAACACAGGCACTGCACTGGTGTAAATCCTTATGGAAGACATTGCAGCTATGACAACTTACACCAGCACCTGAGCTTCCCTGGAAATAACACAACAAAGCAGCAATGTTAGTGACCAGTAAAGAATTATTAAAGGAACACAGATAATTGGAAGAAAATAAATGACCTGGATAGAAGAGCTACTATAAAATGAAGTGCAGGTAAATCATTATACTGGACACCTTCCAGCCTCATGTCCTAGGTGCCTTTCTCCCTAATTTTAACATCTGCCTTTTGCTTCTGTTCTCTGCAAACCAGTCAGAAAGGGAAAAGAATTGAAGTTTTGGTATTCACGTTTGTTTCTAACTGGCATCATTGCCTGTGGAAAACTGTCCTTCTGGGAAAGATGCTGGAGTGCTAGAAATGATGATTCAATTGCCCATTAAGATAATTCCTGGAAGTACTACTTTCTTGAGGCTGTATTTCCAGGAATGGCAATCACAGCATCACTGCTCTGACAGTGCGTTAGGTATCTCCAGAAGTGGACACAGCAGGTGAATATTTCCAGTTACTACAAGCAATGCACCACAGGTTAGATCTAGTGGTTATCTGTATTTGCAAAAGCTGACTAGCGCAGCATATTGCAATCCTTTGATGATGAACTATACCAATTGTTTTGCAATAAGCGGAAGCTTCCTTGCAATCCAGGTAACATTTTTTTATGTTCCTATTCTTGCTTTTTCGTGCTATTAGAGAAGCAGTGAATCTTTAAAGAGAAACTTCCTACAGCTAAAAAAGACATTAAGGGGGAAAAAAGCTGGGAGCCATAGTGACAGGTACAACTAAGGCTGTATCCTTCGGTTCCCTGGAAACCAGTCAAACACTATCTCATCTTGCAATGGTTGTGTCTGATCCTCTGCTTCAGACATCTTCCTAATAATGGCAACTACAGAGGTGACTCTCTGCAAATAAGGGCTTACAGCAACTGGACATCCATCATATATCTCCAGAGCAACATTAGACCACCCTAATGGGTACTCCCGTCTTCATTATGATATTAATTCTCTAAATTTCCAAAGTGATTTCATTTGTAAAATGACAAAGGCTGGCTGCTCAGGAGACAAAGTGTTTTCATCCCCCTCCTGCATGCTTACAAAGGCTTGCTCTCTTTAGTCTTTGGGGGAAAGGAAATTTGATAGCATTAGATCTCTTGTGATACACAAGGCTGCCTAACAGCTACGCCACCTGCCAGCACTGCATGCCTGCCCATCCAGCCTGAAGATTCTAAAGCAATGGTTGATGAGTAGAACATAGAAGTTGGGGGGGGG
>VXBT01007277.1:1688194-1708906 GCA_013400235.1 Oriolus oriolus | reverse complement strand
CTGGTAGAAGCTATGCAGGGAGAAAATAGAAGCTGTATAAAATACTCAGTGTGAAAGTGAGGCAGGATTGAGGGTAAGGGTGAGGTCAGAGCCAAGGCTGGAAACTGAATCAATCTGACCAAGGTTGGTTTGGTTAGATTAGGTAAAAGCATGATTTTCTCCCTGGTGTATCAGAGCTTTTGCTGTGGCTACAGTTTTACTGACAGCCAACCAAAGCAAGCTTTTCACAAAGAGACAATTCTTTGCATAGCTCCTGATCTTCAAACTCTTGAGGATTAAATAAAATAGAGATGGAATTAAAAAGGAAATAGTAAACCTGTGACATCACTAAATATTTTGCCCCAAATAGTGACTAACTAAAGTGCCTGACTGAATAATAGTAAGGAATTAGGAAGTTCTTTCTAAGGGCAAGTGATAGTTGTAATCTGTCTGGTGAATGAATTTGGAAGCAAAACAAAACAGTATTTAATGCACTGAAAAGTGTGCAAGACACCAATCTCACTAGGCTTTATTCTGCTTTAAGAAACTAGACAATCTTTTACTTTGTCTGGTTCTGGATTTCCTTTCGTTTACACTTGTTCCCTCCTGTCACCATCTGCCATCGAGCTTGCACAGGCAGCAGTGTGCGAGGAGACTTGCACCAAGGAGTCCAGTTCCTCTTCCCAGCAAGGACCACCTTCAGCAAGCAGCTGATTTTAGTTGCTCCTCTCACAATTGCATTTCCTTTGCCCCTGCTCTGCTGCTGGATTTCTATTGCGCCAGCTACTTTTACCCCCGCTTTAGGGATGAATCTCAGTAACTGGGGCCAGCACTTGGTACTGGTGTAGCTGCATGGCCCCCAGTTTTAGGGCATCCTGTATTCCGGGTGTCCTTCAGACGGCAAGAAGATAGCAAAGAGCCTGTGGGGGACTGCAGCCCAAAGCCACATCCCCTTGTGTCTCACACACTCCCTCCCCAGGCACGTGGGGCAGCTCTTGGGGTGATTGTGCTGGGCAGTGTGACACTCAGACTGGCATATGACTCTGCATGCCACCACTGCCTTTCATCAGGCATTTACTGCAAATGGAGATTTCCATTAAATTTTATTAATGTATAAAAGTGTTTCCATCTCACAAATTTGGAAACATCACTGTAAAATCTTGTTTAAAACAAAATTAATTAGCAACATTAAATACATTGAAGAGGATGACTCTTTTTTTTTTCCCCAGAGGAAGCCTTCACATTTAGTCTAGAGTTAAGCTCCTTTTTTTTCCAATTTTCTCTTTCTTTCTGACCCTATAAATCTTGCATTCTTTGCTGAACAGCCATGCAGCTTCAGCAGGAAGCAGACTTCCCCCCTCTTTTCCCTGCTCTGCCCTCCTTCCCCAAATCTCCAGCAATTGTGGCTTAACTTGGTTGTCAGAGCCTAGGCTGGAGCTGTAGAATTGAACCCCCTCACACTGAGGAGGTCACTGAACCGTAGTCAGCTCACCAGTTTCTGGGTGAGTGCTTTAACCACTGCTATAAAAGATGAGCAGCAGCATCACCACCATCCATCTTTAAAAATAAAGAGTAATCCAGTTGTCCAGCCCTCAAGGAACAAAGCGCCTGTGAGTCAGAGGGTTTTGCTGAATGTGAATGAGGGTTACATTTGAATGCTTAACTGGAGGCTCTGTGTGCACAGGTTAGTCCTATAGGAAATATGATTTTAGATTATCAGCCTCTCTTCATCACTCCCTAGCAGATTTGAACATCACCTCAACTCCACATACTTTCTGCTAAAAATTCTTTTTTCCAGTCGTAAGAATGTACCATGAAGGGAACCTGGGTCTGCAACTTGGATGCCTACATTTTCCTCAGAAATCATGTCTTTGAATGTATATTTTTAGACATCAGGGCTGAATTTTTGTGCTATAATGATCCCGCCAGATGATGACTGACTGTTGTTTCTGTGTCATCTTTTATAGGCATGGGAGATGGAGATGCTCAGAGCCTCCTGGTAATACTCGGCTTTCCAGTTCCACAGCTTCATTTTTCTGCACTTCAAGTGTTCAGCATAAAGTCGTGATGGTCTGAGGTGGGTTGGCAGCTGTCCCTATCAGTTATTTATGGGTTTTTTTAAATTTTGCATTCCATAGAGTCAAATTCAAACATGCTGTAAGAAACTCTAGTGTGATTGCTTATCTCAGGGATAAACTTGTCTCCATGTTATATGCTTATGATGTTATTGATGGCCCTTTGGCCCCCAAATTAAATTATTAATGGAAAATTCTTTGTCATTTGTTTCTCAATGTCACATGAATGTAAAAGTATTTTTCAGTGCTGCTTCGTGGAGAAGACATTCTGCTTTTGCATTTAACTTCACCTTTTCTGAAAGAGGTTCTAAACTATTATTCCTTTCCATCTTTAGCTAAATACCATAGTTCCCTGTCTAAGATTAATCCATTGCAGCTGCTAGTAATGAAAGCCCTACTATCATCCCAAAGTCCTGGGATTTTTTTGCAAAAATCATAGGCTAATATTTAGAGGCTTGTGCCAGTCTCATGTAAGTTAACGAGTATAAATCCTCTCTGGCATCATATGGTTTCTGTCTTCCATGGCTGCCTTCCAAAAGCTTGAAACTCCAACCCAATGTGTCACTTCAGTATGGACAACATACTGAACAATTTGTTAGGGGAAAAAACATCCCATTTCCTATGCATTTTGGATGCTCTGTATTAATCTAGCATAGACCTGGAACAATCATTATACTGTGTTTAGGCTTCCTGAACTTTACTATGGAAATAATTAGTTTCCCAAGGGTGACTGTAAGAGCTATAGTATTTTGGGCAGGAGGTCTGTGCATAGGAACAAGAGGAGCACTGCTTTCCTGTGATTCAGTGGGGTGAAAGCCACTGTGAAGTGTAGCTCACCACCTCATTTGTGGTGAGGAAAGCCCAGACCCATAAGGAGTGGTGTGGCATAGAGATTTTGCTGTTCATTGCACGTGTCCTTTCTGCTTTCATGTTAGGGGACAGCAGAGCTACGACCACTTGGTGTGGTCCACCCTGGCAGTTACGCATGGAAGGATTGAACAGATTTTTCTCTTTACAGGCCAGGGGGAAGTGAAAACCTGGTGCAAATGGTGTTTAGTCTTTTGCCAGGCTCAGATTCATAAAGACAAAAACGTGGCTGGAAGCCACTTTTATTTGCTCTCTCCACCCAAACAGTACTTTTATTGCTGAGCCTCCGGAAGGCACAATAGAGCACCTGACCGCTGCTCTCCTCTCAGATGCCTCTCAAGTGGAAAACAAGTTGTTTGCCATTTTCTTCCCTTGTCAGATCAAGCCAATACACATACTCAATATACCTATCTTGAGAAGTTTTCTTTATTGATGACTCTCGCTTTCTCTGCAAACAATATATTTTCTGCAGTACCCGTCCAGGTAAATAGGGTTCACTCTGGAAATAGAAGGAGCAGAACCATATGGGAGAGTATAAAAATGAACTGACCTGAACCACGGTTCTGAAAACACTGTAAATTGTTTCCATACCTTGACAAAGTGTTCACACTGGGTACGAACGCCTTTGTTGTTGTGACTTGTCCTCTAATTGTCTGGCACCTTCCAGGGAATAGTTCTGCTCATTTGCTAAATTATGACACAGGGAGATAGTTTGCCAGCTTGATCTGGTCTTTCCTGCATTAGCAACAGTTTTTCATTGAGTTCCTATAGAATCCAATACATGAAAAAGCTGAAAGTTCAGTCAACTCTTCTTAATGTTTATACGACACCTGCTCTCAGTGGTATTTGAACCAGTGGTAGTGGAGAGATGCCACAGTTTCACTGGAGTCTGGAGCATGACTTTACCTAAATGTTGCAGGTTTGATAACAAACTGTTTTGGGGATTCAGGGTGTGGAGATGTCTGCACCCACTGATGCTTACCCAGGCAGCTCTGAAGTAATTTTGCCCCCCTTCCAGGCACGTATATTTTAAGAAGTCACAAGCCTATTGCATATACAATAGCTGTGTAGTATGAGTATTATACATCCATGTGATATGTCTCTTCAGCACTGCTCTTTCAGAACATTGCCATTCAGGAACATAGGTACACTCAGAAAAATTCTGTTAGCATATATAATTTACCATGAAAAATATTGGTCCCACATGAAAAAAAAAAGTGTGTAGAGTACAAATACACTCCAAGCTTGTTGCTTTCATCTTGTGTTTTTATTAGCTCTGTAGACAATATTTGTTTTTTGCTATTTGGAATGGTAATAACAGGAATTATGTCTCCTTCACTAAGCAAGCTTTTTTAATATAAATAGGATTTGTATATGCTAATTAATAATGCATTGTATCTGCACTGACTACTGGATACTGTAACCCTTAAGAGGAAAGGACTGCACATTTGCTGATCACTTCAAATCCAAACTTGTCAGGTATTCTCTGTGCACCAGAACAATGCTGCCTTTTGAAGGAGGTGTCTTTATTATGCAGTTCAAGATGGCCAACACCCAGGAATGATATTCTGCTTTTGACCTTGTAAAAATCATTTGCTGTTCTGAAAGCAGGAACACCTCATGATAAAGCCATACTAGGCAATAATGACATTTTGCCAGATTGTGCTGAGAATTGCTCTGAGAGGGAGGAAGACGTTTCCATTGATTGTTCATCAATCTTCAGATTGTCTTCAAATGATGAACAGCTCAGGATTTCAGCCCTGCATGTCCGTGGTGTGAATGCACCCCAAAACCATGGGGGCATGGGGGAATGTGGCAAGGCAGAAAGCCATGCAGACCCACACACAGCATGACAGGCAGAGGACAGAGGGCAGCCTTCAGCTTTGTGTCCTGAGGAACAATATTATCAGTGTTTGGCTCTGCAGAGCCATTTGTGCTGGTTTCCAGCGCAGGAAGAGGAGGTTGATAGTGACACTATTTACAATTCATTATGAGAAGATTGCAGAAGATTGTTGAAGACAGGAACCACTGACCTCCCATTTCTCTTTCATCTGTAGGAGTACATTCATAAACGATAGACCACTTTAAGGACACTGGAGTGGAGAATTATACTGGGCTGCTTCTTCTACAATCTTCTTTACCTTTTGGGTCAGCAACATCACTAATTGGCACTTGACAGCACTTCCAGATACTCCTTGTGAATCTCATAGTGTGACTGATGGTTGATTACATAAAGAGAAGAATCCTCTGTTCCATTTTAGTCTGTCAAAAACTAGATGCTGCATAGCATGTACCACATCTGGCAATTGATAGCACCATGTTTGTTAAGGTTATCTGATCGGAAGAGCTGCGAGCAATGAATAAGGCAGCAAAGCTGCATGTGATAACCTCCCCACAGTGAAACTGCATGGGCTGACAGTTAGCTTCATGTTTGCCATTTTAGCATTCTGCGTTTTTAAAGTGCAACTGGGAGCTAAAGAAATGCTCCCTATTTTCTGAATGCACTTGCAGACAAAGACAGGCTTTAATGTGCTTAACAGATTCTTTTTTTATCCTACTGAATTTTTCAAAACAATTTTCACATCCTAAAACAGTAGGAATTATTTTGATGCCTGAAAGCATTTGAGGGACTAATTCATTTTGCAGTAGAACTACTGCAACTTTTCTCTTGATGATCAAAGAAGAATAATTGAAGTTTCATACCATTTGTTATTACATGTCTAAACTATAGCTCTTTCTATATTTTTTATAAACCAATTTTTTCACAGGAAAGTTAGTAACCTTGCTGTTCTCTAAATACATAGGCTGGTATGTACAAAGGAGTTGCTATCAGCCCTAATGAGTAAAAACTATTTTATTGTGTGTCAGTAGTAATGTGCACCTTCTTTGGCTCATTTTGCATAGTTTCCTCTGCTGTGGACATCATGCTAGTTAACAGCATCTTCAACAGAAAGCAAAAAGCTGTACATGCAGTGGACTGGATAGCTCTGACCTGCCATTGAGTGATGGATGTTCTCATAGCAGCTGGGGAAAACAGCATAACAGAGAGAAATATTAGTGTTGCATTGCATATTTTTGGGCAATATTGCCTTTGAATCTCAAATGCCCTAACACTTGCATGCATTGCAGCACCACGTCCCTATGGGTGCATTACATAAATGTGAATTCTGGGCAGCGCAATGCAGACTTGCAAACCCTTCTTCTCTGAACTCTATTATTTATGAGATTAAAACCCCCGAGGTTTCAAATGGCAGGTTTATTGTCAAGTACAATGTACTTTTCATTCTGAATGGACAAAAGCCTTTGAGTTTACCTGAGTCAGCCTGGCTGTCCTCAGTGCTACCACACGTATTAGTGGAGGCCAATCTTTTCTCCAGGGGTGTAAGATAAGCATCCCGTAGGGCCCTCCACCTGGACCACTAATGCATGCCTCTGATACATGGAGGAGAGCTCTTCCTTCACAAGCATTGGGTGCATGGCCTCCATCCAGGGCTGCCTCAGATTTAGAAGCACTCAGAAAATGTAGAAAATAGGTACCCACTAGGTTCAGATTCTGAATTTCTTCGCACTACACCCACAAAGACATGTTGAACCTCACAGATGTGTTCATTCTTAACAGCCATTCAGTGAATATGGCATGGGATAGCCACAAAGTATTTGGTCTGTGGCTTTCTATTGTTTGATATTCAAAGGATGAGGTGAGTCTTTAATGTCAAAAATAGAAAAAGAGTATAAACAGTGGATTTCAGAAAGGCTTTCTAAATCTTGCTGGTGCACATCTCACAATGCACGTATAGTTTCAGATTTCCTAGCAAAATAAACATTTAGACTGTAGTCAGGTATAATCAGAAGTTAAGGTTTTATAAATTTTTAAATGGAGAAGGCACCAGAGGCTCCTAAGATGGCCATTAATAATCATATTATGAGGCATTTCATCTGGGGCATTTTAAAGAGCCATAGTTGGTCTTCCAAAGTGTCAAATGTCTTTCAGATGTGCTGGTGTTAATGAAACATGTATTCATCAATCTTTAGGGTGGGAGGTTTTTACAGCTGCTTACCATTGCTACACATGCACATAAAAATCTCCTCTCTTCTTCTCAAATCACAGGCAAGGGAAAAAAAAGAAATTTTTTTTTTAAACTAAAAAAAGAGATATGTTGGCTTCTTTGACTTGAACTGCTCCAGCAAGTGATCTCAAAAAATTGCTGACCACCCTGTTTACCACATTGGGTTTTTTTAGTACTAAGACTTTTAGTACTAATGAAGGCACAAAAATAGGAACCAGTTGAAGTTTTGTAAGATGTAGGTAACTCTTTGTTAGTTTTTGTAACAAAGATAAGAGCTTTCGGACTTTGGACATAAGAATGAAATAAGTAAATAATGGTTAATATAAGAAAGGGCATACAGTTCTTGTTTAATGGATTAATAAGAGCAATTAACCTTGTAGTGCATTAACATTTTAGAACTGAAATGTTTGTAAGCGAGTTAGTTTTACATGAAGTGTCCTTGTAAAGGTCAAAGTCAAACTGTGTTATAAAAGAAATTTTTAAGCTCAAAAGTTTGTAGTTGCTGACATTGTCTGTCCAGAAACACTAGGAATGGCCTAAATTTAATACTAGAAAAAATGAGTATGGTATGAGATACATAGTTGATCAATACAATTTGCAAGTGCCTATCTAAATTGTACTGTGTAGTACTAATAGAAATTTATTCCAGAATTAGGGGAGGAGCTGTTTTATTTCATTTTATGTTATCTAACTTTTTATTTTATGGTGTATGATGATTATGCTAACAGACCACAGGAATCTCTATGTTACCTTAACAGTAGCAGCAATCGGGCTGATTTTAACATTCAAGCACACAACATGTCCTGAGTTAATTTTGGTCCCTTCCATGTGCCTGTTCAGAAGGATAAACCAATTAAAAGAACTGGCTGTTTTTATTGAACAACCAAGACCTTGATATAGTTATGGCTTACAGATGCTTCGTATAGGCAGAGGGGAAACGATGCATGACCCAGATGGTGAATCCGAGACTGTTGTGAGGATTTGTCCTCAGAAGTTTGGTTTGAATAAAGAGATTTTAGAGGTGATGAGCATTGATTTTAGAGAGCAAGCATTCCAGGGAGAAAACCATGGATGTTCTTTGCTTTTGTAAGCAATGGTTTGGGTTGGGTTTTTTTCTGAACTCAGACTCATGGATGCAGCTGTTTCAGGGTAAGGCTTTCCTCCTCAGAAACATGCCAGGACATTTTCGGACAGCAAATAAATTTTCACATTGTCTTTGCTGTCTTTTCCTTTTGGTACATAATTTAATCTGCCTGTTGGGATTTTACCATGTAAGTCTTCAGCTTGTTGGACATGGTTCCTGATGGCTTGGGCAGTTTCTGTGGACTCTTCACAGCTGAGGAGTCTTTCAGAGGTGGCAGTGACATGACTTTATGGCTCATTCATCTCCCTTATCTCCTATGGCTCTATCAGGTCAAGCTCTTGGCTTTAAAGGATGTTTCCTCACTCAGGCCCAGGAACAAAAAATGTTGGTCCTTACTTAGCTTGAAAGTTTTATGACTCTTCTTCTATATCTGACTAGGAAAGAGGAGAACCTAGCAGTAATTCTGGCATGAACAGAATGTGCATAAGAGTCTGCATTTTCCTTCAAATATTTTCAGCTTTCTCTTTACTTACTTGAATTCTCCTATTTTCTACAGAAATTATAATATCTTGGGGGCAGAAGCTGTGCTTTATGTGGCTACAGTGACAGCATAGAAAGCCAAGAAGGAATTAGGACACTATTTGTTAAGTGAGTAGCTTGCTGACATTTAGTTTCAAGTTCTTTAATCACTGTTTCCTTCTCTTTTACATAAGGCTACTCCACAGTGGTCATAAGGCATTTTTTACTATTTAAATTAAATAAATTTTTAATTATTTTTCTATATGCTTATGACACTTGCATCTGCTGAGCTGCATGATTTAGGAGAAAAGTCTGCCTGTTATGTGTCTTGAGCAATCTATGATATCCTTGCCTAGCCCTTGAATGCCAGTACTAAAATTAGAATTAGAGAGCAACCAAGAGAAGACCAAATTGTAGGATTTGTGAAGGGTAGGGAAAGCACCTGGATGTATTATTTACCATTTAGTTTTATATGACTAGTGTGACAAGAGCCAGCAATCCAGCCAAGAGATGATGAATGACCAGAATCTGTAAAAAAGCGTAGGAAGGGAGCGTTTGAAGGAAATTATACTGTTAAGTAGTGGTCAAAACAGATGAGGAGCTAGTCAAAAGCAAAAAAAGAAGCACAAGACCGCTCAGCATTCATAACAGCATAGGCCAGTTCACGAGGACATAGGATCATATGTTTATCGCTTAGTTTTGCTGCTGGTGGCAATCCAAAGTTTTGAGCTGTTTAACCTTTGTTTAGGGGTATTGCCAATTTTGTAGGCTTCAGAATGAGGATTAGACTTTCCAAAGGTTTGGAAGGTGAGCTGATCATTCACTTCACAGGCTTAGGGCTTTTGCTTGCCTTCTCAAAATGATTCTTCAATGTGTATGACATCATGTCAGACAAGGCATCAAGATGCTTTAGGGAGAGGTGCACAGACAGAGAATGGAGAGAGTCACAAATGGTTGGGAAACCCAATACCAATAAAAGAATATCACAGGAAGCCTTGGAGAACAACCAGGTGGGGGATCAAGAGAGAATTCAAGTGTGTTCTTTAATGAATCCTACAAAAATGGTTTAAAAGGGCTCCACTAAAAACTCAATCCACCTATTGAAAATAAGAATTTTTGATAGCTTCAGATGACATCCCTTTGCAGATAAGCTTGAAGAACCTGTTTTACCTGAACCACAGCTGGCACATAATGCTCATATAGCTATTTTATTAATTTATTGAAAGTTCTTTGTTGTTGAAAATCAACCAACTGGAAAGCAAGCCTGTCACAAAATTTCAAGTTGATAATCATCATGTCTTATAAGTGTTAGACTTAGGAAGATTCCCCAAACTATTAGAGAAATATCAAGACAGTTGTAGAACTGTTTCTGTTTGTTAGTTGGGAATTCTTTACAGCCCTTTCCCTCTTTACCCTTTTCACTGTATATTTTACTCATTTTGGTTGTTTTAAGAAACACTGATTTATGGAAAGGAAATTTCTCAAGAAAAAGAAGAAGTCTAGGAAATTTTCTCAAACCAACAGCACCATTTGGGATGACCATCCCAAAATGTAGGAAACCAGAGTTTAAATTCCAGCTTAAGCAGCCCAGTAGCATCTCACAAACACCAAAACACTTCAGAAGAAATCAGTGGAATAGCATCTACTGCCAATTTAATTGGATGTGGCTGGAAGGAGGTGCAAGGAGGAAAAATCAGGTCTCATGGGAAGCTCAGTAACAAGCTTTCCCATAAAGTGCTGGCAGTGAAGAGATAGATGAGGTCCAGGCAGTTTTCAGAAAGGAGACCAATACATCTCGTGTTTGAGAGTATTTTGTCACTAAGGCTTGCAGATACCTTTATGTAAATAGCTAAAGCCACATCTCAAAAGCTAATCTGATTCCAAATTGTTCCACATCCTGAGTGAAGGCACTGAAAACGTTGTCTCCTGGCATGTTTTTGGTATGTCAACAGTCAATAACCTGAAAGAAAACAGTGAGTTCATGAGCATTCATTTTTGTATGGCCTTATCTAATAGCAAGCAAAATATTTAGCAAAATTCCTCTATTGACAATTTGTTTATTGGGAGTGAAACTTGTAGGCAGGGGATCAGCAGTAGGTGGTAGATCAGCATCTGACATCTAAAAATTTTTTGTTAATGAAGTATAGGAATCTACCCATTTTCCAAAGCAGGGGGCTCACCAGTGAACATAGATCTGTGGCAAAAGGAATTTTCTTACCATTAACACCTCTCCCCCACCCCAAAAAAACCCACTGCTTTCAAAGGGCTGTTCTGAGCGTAGAGACAGACCTTACTGAGAGACACTTGTTCTTGCCCACTGAATTCCCAGTGATTTTCCTCGGCAGATTCAGAGGACCACATTCCAGTGAGGTCCTCTGAGAAGTACTCCACATTGAAAATGTTTCAAGCCTAATTAGAGTAGGGTTTTATCTTTCCAGTCTCCTCTCAAAAGTAGGGTCAGCAACCCTGGCTTTTATTCTATTTTATAATGAAACCTGCTGTTAGAGCTGCACCATGTTCTAAGCTTTGAAGATGGTAAGCATAGGCAAACAACCTAACCTATCTTTGGGTGTCCAGCTCACTCCTGTTTAGATGCTTCTCTATGTCGTCTTCTCAGCCTCTCCTACTCTCCACAGATAGTCAGTCTGGAGATGAAAGATTTTGCAGTTTCATTTTTACATGCTTTGTGTTTCCAGATAATTAAACTGTCTTTTAAAATTAAGTGTAACAATACTGCTGTTATAGAAATAAAAGTGTGCTGCACTGGTGGTGTAAAAAAGTGGCCTTGGCTCTCACACAGCAGATGTTCAAATTAATAATATTAATTACAGCAATTGTTACAGGAAATCTACAAACAAAAAGGAACCCAAACCAAACTAGAGAATAACATTTTTAAAGCCAAATGCAACAGCAAGAGAGAATTTCAGGTCCCTAGTGGGTTGAGGGGCATGGGGCTGGTGGTGTTCATGCTGGGTTTTGGGCAAAAGGGACAACTGAATCCTGTAGCTATAGCAAAGATTAATTCCCTAGTTTTATTTTTAGAGGGCTCATCTAATTTTCAGCATTGGTATCTGCCTAAAAAAGGGAACAGAAACTCCTGTAGATAGGTACAGCTTTCTCATGTACTTTGCTACATCCAAAGCATGAGAAGAGAAAAATTACTGATGCTTTTGAAGGGTCTCAGGGACTGCCCCATAATATCGAGGAAACAGCTTTGGTCCCACTGCCATCAGAATCTCCCAGCCATGGGGTCTTTGTGGTACACTTGGGACCGCAAAGGAAGGCGTCTTTGGCTCCGAGGTCAGTGTTATCTGTGCATTTTGAACAGAAAATTCAGATATTAGGAGATGATTCAGAAATATCAAATGAAGTTAAGATTACTACTGTGCTAGATCAAATTTCTAGTTATTTCTTCAATCAGCATTTATTGTATGAATACATCATAATAAAGATTTCAGAAATATGATGGAGCTAAATGAAGCACCTGTGTTTATTACAAATCTCTTTGCTGAGCTCTATCTGCATAGATACTTGTCAGTCAAACTAATGTCTCTATATTAATTCTCTTTTTCTAATTGGAGAATGGAGGTGAGATGGCATTTATATCACGACTATTATGTGATTGACATATGTCTATGTTGAAGAAGCAGCACAACATACACCCTTTGTAAAGAGAAAATGAACCAGTGAAAAAGTTGAGTCACTTGAGGCTCTGCTTGTTCTTTTAAAGTTTAAAGAACATCGAGTGCAAAATCTGTAGAAATACCAGTCATGTTGAAGACCTAATTATGGGAAAACTCTATTCCTTATTTCGGATAAAATTTGTCCACTTCTATACTGGCCTGCTGTTGTATGCAAATACATATGCAGGTCTGGAATATATAAGGTATATGCTTTCAGTCATTATTTACTGCTTTTAGCTTTAGCATTTTATTTAAAATTTCATTGCAAAAAGAAAGTATCTTCTACAGTAAATTAATATATGTGTATAGATTCATAGAAAATGGCAAGGAAACACATATTTAATGCAAAAATTAAATCAAATGTTGAATTTACAAAAAGGAGGTGCATTTATAAAATGTATACAGCTTTTTTGCTCGGCATTGAAAGTCCATCTGGAGTCTGAGCCTTTTTGAAAATGTCTTGTTTTGTGCAAATAACCAACACAAGCCCACTCAAGCCCATTTTTAAACTGGACTTCTCTGAATAATACAGTAATTATAAAATGAAAGCTGTATTTTTATCCAGTCAGCTTCTTAATTTCATTGAATTTTCTCAATTTTTAAAATGTTGGTGTGTCGCACGCGGACACGAAGGAACACACAGACACCAGCTCTGAGAGAGAGAAAAGCCCAGAAAGCCCAGGCCCCAAAGGGCCGCTTCTTTATTTTATACACTTTTAGAAAACCCCATGGATTGGAGAGTGAAATTACCACCCCTCAACCACATGGGTCAAAGGAGAAGTCCATCAAATCTCTCTGCCTTAGGAGAAAGAATGAAAACATCCAGGCACAGTTAGAATAACATGGCTTATGTTTACAGAAAGTGCGTGAGAATTCTATTTACAGAATTAAAAACATTGAAAAACTGTGAACAGCAAGGCAACATTGGTGTGTCTTTTAAATAATGAACCAAACAATTTCGTATATGGAAATGCTCTACAAATTTAACAAATGCTAGAGATATAGATATTGCCACATATTCAGGTCCATAAATTTCAAGCTTTTGCTTTGGTAGAAATGAACTGGTAGCAGGAGAAATTACAGCAGGTTGTCAATGCCTGCTAAGGATAAGAATAGCTTTATAATTACACGTTTTCTTCTATCCAGATAAAGATGGCTCCATTTTTTCCAGGGTGCTGTATATTCAAAAAGTATAGGAATTAAAACATGAAAACATACTGCCTTTTGAAGTAAATTAGAAGTAAAAATGAAGTAGAAAAACATTTCCCTTTTCCTGATTGGCTTGCAACTAATGTGGGTTTCTTGAAGTTGTACATGGCCGCAGCAAACGATAAATATATTGGAAAAAGGAAGGG
This sequence comes from Oriolus oriolus, assembly GCA_013400235.1. Classification (NCBI taxonomy): domain Eukaryota; kingdom Metazoa; phylum Chordata; class Aves; order Passeriformes; family Corvidae; genus Oriolus; species Oriolus oriolus. Next base: position 1,695,277 of record VXBT01007277.1, on the reverse strand, counting down.
AAAAATGAAAGAGTAAGCTGGCCACATGAAGCAGCTGATGTAAAGATGGAGAGACATAGCCATAGAAACTAGTCACATAAATAGTCATGAAATGAAAAGTTTCAGATTTGTATTGAAGTAAAAAAAAACTACTTAGAGAAAGGCCAACAGGCCAGACTAAATAATCCTCGACTTAACGTCCAATTCTGAATCACATATTAGCTGCAGAGATTTTAATGTAAATATGCCATTACACTGTCATTACAGTGATCAGGCTGCATGGCTCACAGGTCACATCTCAGCCACTGTTAATTTTGCAGGCAAAAGCTTTTTTTCTCTTGAAATGTTAATAACTTTCTATTAGTTAATGTAGCGTGACTAAAATTCAGATTAGATATAATTCATTTTAATATCTGTGACTGGCTATCCCGATCATTTAGCAATGGTTTCCAGCTGAATACAAGATGCTAAATTGGACTCATTTGCATAGCCCTGTTAAAGCGATGCCATTCTCTAAATGTAGGCATCTTCAAATTAATTTAAAAGATTTTTTTTTTCTGGTTTTGCTACCAGGATAAAATCTTTTGCTAACAACTAATTGAAGTTACTATGAGCCTAAGACACATCCTTTTCCTTCTTTTCTCAGGAACAAATGACTAGTTAAGATCATTAACCAGTAAGAGGGAAAAAATCCACAGTGCTTTTGAGTGCTAAAATGGCCTAATTTGGAGCTGCAGATGACAAACCACCACTATTTGCCAGAACTGAAATAAATACCCTTTACCTTTTACTTAGCTACAGTGCTGTATGTCAAAAGCTAACACTGGACTGACTTTGAAATGACCACCAAATCTGTTGGGTTTATTCAAAGATCTGCTACAAGACATATGTTCATTTAAGGTACAGCTGAGCCAAACTAGGCAGCTCTCACTGGTCTTCCTAAGAGTTCAGCACACAGGAAAATGTGGGTTGTTATTAATCACTAATATTCTTCCCTTAATATGCACATATAACACCATTAAATGGTAATGGGAGATACATTAGCTGCACACGGCAAGAATGTCTCTCCAACTTATCAAACCCTATCTTTTAACTCTTTTCAATAAACACCTGTGTGGATTTTTTCTGGGACAATGGCCGGATGTAATCTTGAAGTAGTATGATCACAACTCTTTTCCTTTTAAATTAAATGCAAATAAATAAACGAGTCTATTACTTATATTGTATTAGTCAGTATGAATCACAAATTTGGCATAGTATGTATTCCTGCATCCAACTGAGAGTAATGCCTCTTGAATACTAATTAGACACTCACATATACAAGGACATAAACCAAGTCTGATTTTTTTATTATTTGCATTACCTCAGCACCTAAAAGCTCTTGCAGCCAAGGCAGGAGCCCCATCACACCAGTGTGTATACAAACACATGCAGTCACACTCTGAGGAGAATCGAGACAACTTGAAAACTTTCTCCTCATTTACATACATGTAGCCAAGAACAAGGTCAGAAACAAATAGAATAATGAAAGTGTCATGGACTGACACTGCATCAGCTAATGTAACTGTAAAATTCTACATGCTTCTCCATGAAGGAATTTACCCATCTTTAATTTAAAATACTGGAGGAATGTAGAAGAAATAGTTGAGAGTGAAAATAGGGGTTAATATGCTTTCATGTTTCTTTACACCTCTGAAGTGTTTGATGCCTTTGCTACACAGAGCAAAAGACTCCTTGGTTGCCACTAAGATCCTAAGACTGTGTAGCTCTGTGGAATTGTCACCTACCTATTTGTCAAAAATCTTTTACAGCTCAAAAAATCATTATGTGAAAAAAATAATGAAGCAAGTATTTTAGATAACACATTAATTCACCTATAGGGCAGATCAGTAGTGCTATTGTTTTCCTGTTGTTGTTAAAAGCACAGCAGCTGTTTATTTAAGAATGTAGATACAAAATATGAGAAATTAAGATCTCTCCGTCAGTCTTGGAACTTGATGGCTCTGGGAGAAAAGGGTGCAGTCTCAGTGTGAGGTGAGGCCCCACCTGAGTACCAAGTATATGACAATTGTATATACAGTAGGGAACTGATATGTGATAGTGTCAAATCCATTGATTTGCTAATATTTATATACATATTTATATATATGTAAAATCTCTTTACCTTTCTCTCAGCAGCAAGTTTGTTCAGATAATGTAAATGGGATTTTCTCTATCTATCTCCTCTACTTTCACCTAAATACTGCAGTATGTTCTGGAATGCTTTGGCTTCTCAAGTTGTAAATGACTACCAGCACTTTCACTGGGAGTCTTTTCTGATCTCCAGCTCAGTTTCCTTCTGTTATCTGGTCATAAAAATTACCCATCAAGCTCATGAAAATAGTTATGTGCAGGAATGTTGGACAGATGTGCTTTTGCAATTAAAATGAATTTGCACCCAGTTTTACATGGGAATGAAACTTTCATACACAGGATTAATAGGCAAAAATGTATAACTTTAATAATTAACAAACCACTTAACCGGCCTTGGTTCTGGGGTTTATTTTTTTCATTTCTCCCATAAAAATCAGACCATTTTTGTTTGTTTGCTTTTTAGGAAGAACATTTACAATCATAGACAGAATATTAACAAACATAAATTGACTTCTGCTGGAGTAAATATTAAGCTTTATGTCAATCATGAATAATATTGCAACAGCAGAAATAAGGAATCTTAAATGAACACATTTTGGTATTCATTTCAGAGGCAAGGTAAGGTAAAACTGAGACCTGAATATGTCAAACTTTGAAAAAGTTTAGAACTTTATGGATAGTCTAGAAGGATTCAAGTGATTATTGACACTCTGGCCTTTTGAGAATAGTTAGTTTTGAATTGGCAATATTGTTTTCAGATGTCTTCCTAACTTAATTGTTCCATATAACTCGTTTCTATTGTTATAACTTTGAGAAAAATAAGGTATTGTAGCGAGCAGAAATGAACAAAAGGACCATCAGATCTATGAAAACAGATAAACCAAAAGTAATGATATTCCTTTCTGAACCTGTTGGGCAGCCAGCAACAGCACAGAGGATAACACACCTATTAGCTGCGCTCTTCCAGCTTCAGGTTTTCCAGGATTGTGCTGGTTCTGGTCTGTCTCTCTGTCTCTCCAGAACTGTGGCAGGTAAGATTACTGCTAAGAAAGCCCAGATGAGCCTCATGTTGGATGGGGAGAAGAAGGCTACTTCTAAATATTTTAATTGCTTCACATTGGCTGAGAGTAAAAGGCTTACAAATGGCATTTCTTATCAGCAACCACAGCCTCAAAGCACGTCAATCTGTTTTACCTTGTCAGTGCGCGAAAGGGCTTATGCACAACCCAATTTTACATTGACTAAGTCCATTGTTCTGTTCCAATGTTGCCATTTCTATTTTTCTCTGAGGTTATACAATTTCAAATTTATTTTGTATATATTTGATCTCTCCTATTTTTCATAGACAAGCCAGATGATTTGTCAGCAATTCACTGGGAAGAAGGAAGGTAACAGGAACTGCTGTCTGGGGTGGGCTGTGATAAGAAGCAAGGGTTGGATTAAATTCTGCAGTGATTGACCCCAGAAAGTTCAGCCTCTTGCTCCAAGACCATTTCTTTTACACAGTCAAAAAGACACCACCCTTTCAAAACAGCAGAAAAATGCAGAGCTTTTTATTGTGTTTGTGTATTCATGCCAGGTATTTCCATATAGGAAATGCTTTGGGGCACAGGTGTCTTGGTTGACTGGTTGGTTTTCATAATCGGGAAAGTGAAACAAAACCATGTAAATTAGCCAGTCAGTTAGAACTATCTCCATACAGCTCAAATAGCTCAAATATTCAGAGAGAACTTTGATCAGTCACTTCACTTAAAAATAATGTGTGAGGCAATCATGACTAGTTTATGGATATTTTGTTAATAGGAGAAACTAAATTCAGCAGATAAATTATGCATTACAAATTATTCCCCCAGGATTCAATTCAGAATGCTATCATATTGCAAAATTCTGGACTGTATTTATATCTTTGTTTGGCTGATCATGAGACAGACACATAACAAAGCACTGTGTGTAAGCATGTTTCCTGAACGGGGTAAGTCCGACGGTTTGCAGCCGCTCTTTCATGTTGTGTTCCCAGCCAACCTGAGACAACTTTTCCTCAAAAAGGTGGCTTCTTTCAGAATGCATAAGGCGCAAAGACTTTTGTGGCTCTCTTCTGGACTCAAGAGGGAGATTATTCCAGCTGCCTATATCTAAAGTCTGTGCTCAAGTGCAGAGGTCAGAAAATTCTCCAGCCAAGAGCTGATACAGCTTGTTGTGCCTTCTGAGATTTCTGGTTTAGGAATACGCTTCTTGCAATGTGACTGTGTGGCCATAGAAAGAAATAGGCCTTTTCTACCACATTTGAAAAATAACATCCTTTGTCTAGCTCCTAAATTGTAACAGGAATATATAGTTAAGTGCTCAGCTTGTCCTTTTTTCTAGATCTATATCCTGTAGGGCATTGAACTGAAGTTACTTGTGTCTCAGATCAAAGTCATTTCACTTAGAAACTCAGGTTGAGCTTGAAGGCACAGTCTCTTAAGTGAAGGTCAATGGTTTATCCATTATAGCACCCAACCTCGAATTATTTTTGCAATTAGTAATATTTATATCTGTTTTTATAGTGTAAAAGAATAAAGAAATGATAGTCAGCATTTTCAAGAAATACAAGTTAAAGGTGTCCTATCATTTAAAATGATATATCATGTTAGAAAGGAAACTTAAAAGCTGGCATATGCAATCTAAAATTAAATACAGATTTTGAATTTCAGGCTGTGAAGCTAAAAAGATCAAAGGAAACTCTTTACAGTTCTTCAGAATTTGGTATTATACTTCCCAGGAGGTCATTTACTCCCATAATTTAGTCTGACTTATTTTGGCTTCAGTTCCATTAAAAGTATGTAGGAAAGAGAGGGCCTCTTTTTACTTTAATTTTTAACTGCAACCTGTCAGTTAAAGGAGAAAAAAAAATAGAAAAAAAGAGTGTCTGGAAGAGGATGATCTACAGAAGTACTAATAGCTTTCAAATCTTTTGACTTTTTGAGCCTCATATGGCTTGAAACTTATCTGGAAAGATTGTATTTTAACCCTTTTGACTGTTCTTGGACATAATGTGTGCTTTTATTGAAAGGGAACTTATTCACTACCCTTGAACATATTCTGTCATTTCCACAATAACATCTCCCTTGACAGCTACGGCTTGACTTGTTGGACAAAATAATAGAAGGACCCAAAGTTTAAGGTTTCTAAAGGCAAACATTAAAAGAACACCTTTGTTAAGTCAGACAGGTATCCAGAAGTTTACCTACTGTCTGGAGAAACCCCAAAATGAGCAGGATACCTGCTGGGATGTGAAGGCCGTGCTGATAGGGCTGAACAGACTAAAACAGAGTTTCACTTCACTGCATTTTGGGAGCAAGAAAAGCAAGACTAGTTTGAAAAAGATGAGAAAAATTTGAAATTGCTTTTGCCTTTCAGAAAAGATGTGGTATAGTGCTGAGGTCATTATTTATTTTACCTATACCAGTTTCACAAACAAGACCTCAAAAAATAAGATGTGAGAGATACAGGTACTTCATCTTCTAAGAACACATTAAGACCGCCTGGTGGAAGCAGTAGAGGTGGTAACAAGATTCTCTCTGCTGAAATAGGAAGTCATCTTCCCCCCTTAGTACCACCCCTTTTCCACTGAGGGATGTAAAGAGGCAGTACAACAGCTGAATTTTCCTTCTGCACAAGGTTGGCCTTGGCCAGGCTTAAGGCTGGGGAATGAGGCAGTGGGATCCAGGCTGTGAAAGGGCTTTCCCTCTGCCTGACTTTCAGGCTTTCCACTGGTCCTGAGGAGAGTCCCAGAAAAACCACCCAAAAGCTGTATAATCTCATTACTTTGTTGTGTTGTAGGATGTATTTGCAGAAGGATTCGTGGAGAAAATTCTCTCTTAGGAGTTGTGTTCAATCATGCAATGTGATGTGTTTGTGTGTATATATATATCTTTTTTTTCGGCTTCTTTTTCTTTGACCACCATTTCATTATTTTGTCATCTCACATGGCAGCAGCTATCTTCTACCTGGTTCAGTGGGATGCACGCATTGGTGGGTGGCTCTTTTATTCACCCCTTCTTTTCTTGTTGGTTTTCATTTACCTTCTAAATTGTTACAGCTAGAAGGTTTTTAGTGTTTGTTTTTTTTTTTTTTTTTCCATCTGTGTAATGCAGTATGGCAAATAAAACTACAAAAAAAGTAGTCTTGGACCATAAAGAACATGATCGACTAGTCTTGTCTCTGGCACTTGGGAAATCTGGGGCTCTTGCTGTTCCATTAGAATAGACTAATGATGGTCTAGTGCATACTAATAATTTCCCAGCAAGATACGTGCTTGAAAATATCTTCCCGTATGATTAATGCTTCTGAAAAATAGCTGTTTCCTTCTGACAGACCCAAATGGATTAGAAATGTTACAAATGCTTTTTTTGTGGTGAAAGGAGTAGTGGCAGCAAAGAGGTTAATTCTCCTCTTTCATGAAGGTGTCTTCTTAGAAGAGAAGTGATTAAAGGAGGGCTTTTTTGGCATAAAAGTGTTTTTCTAATCTTGTTGAAGTGCCTAAAATGTGTTTGAAGAGCCAGATAAAAGCATGGACTTCTTACTTAATGAGTTACCAGTTATATGTACCAGTGTTTATTTTGCTTCTGTCACTGAAACATATTTTCTCAAAATGTTTTTTCCTTCACCACAGTCAATAGGTAATAATGACACAATGAATTTCAGCATTAAGTACAAAAGAACAGCTCTCTCCCAAACTTGTACAACTGCACAGGCCAAGCCAGACATAAACTTCCAATTTTGAAAAATTCTGAGCATAACTTCAGAACGTTCTGACAAAATCAGAATCTGAGTTGCAATTTCTCAGCAAGTTACCTATTAGACTGAGGGTATCCAGAAAAAATCAACCTATTCCTGCCAGCTGTGGTGCCCAAAATGATTATACATTTTATACATATAATAATGCCAGAAATCTGATTCCCAAAGTCTCCTCTCCTCTCCTCTCCTCTC